>JAPMOR010046510.1:163186-196788 GCA_026543865.1 Argiope aurantia | reverse complement strand
CCCTATCCTCACAAGTTAACGGATGGAAATGTTGTCTTTATCCTCGACGGAAATGTTTTTATCCTCTTTAGGGTTTTATCTCATCTTCACAAATAGGAATAATTAAGACTAAATAGCAAATACAGAATTTAAAATCATAAGTTTTTTTAATCATTTCATCTTTCAATGTAGACATTCTGTATCATATTCCATAAATGGGACGTTTAACCACTTCGCAAAAGAAAGAGAAAATATTAAATTGGCAATCATTACCATTTAACAGAATTGAGTTCTGTTAATAGTTTTCATGAAATCTATAGACAAAAGGTGTCCAAATAACCAGTATAAGTGTTCTATAATCACTAGTTAATATACGAGATGTCAGCTCTGGTTATGCGCCGATAGTTTATTTCTAAACCAATTAAGATCAGGAAATAGTTCATTTGACACATTTTTATTTTTTCATCAATAATGTTACACACAAATTATGAAATATACATCTTTATAAAGAGGCCCCGAAATCTACATCTTTATATACAGTACCCCGATTAAATTAAGTAAAATATTCCTGGCTTGATAATATTTGAAACAAAAAAAGTACTATGTTTTTAATTCAAATAAATATAGTTATGATGTTTTGAATATTACTATTTAAGATTAATAAACAGTCTATGGGAAATGAAGTCCTGGATAGCCTTTCTCGAAGTTGCTCGTTGAAATAATTTAAAATTGTGGCATTCAAAGTTCTACCACTATTGGCCGTAGAAAAATTGAAGTTTTGTTCAGGATGTTCATGCGATAAAAATATTTAACTGCATATAATTAAAATAACTAGCTGAGCACTTGTTGAAATGATTTTGAATAATAACATTCGAAGATGGAGCCTTATGAGTCGAAAAAGAGTGATCTTTGGCTATACATTTATTAATCAAAATAAAATAAAATTTAATTTCTTGAATCATTTGAAACATTTAATTGAAAAATATTATTTTTTCTATACTGGTTGAGAAATTAATTGTTGTATCACGATTGAAAAGGACGGCGTGCTGTAGATATAAAAATAAATTGAACGTAGTTTGCTATTCCAATACTGTCCAGAACATGTTTTTCGCATTTTGAGCTTTGGGATACCATTATATTCAATTTAAGAGATTCCGCAATCTCAGGATAAACGTAACTAAGGTGACGTCACATCCTTTTTTCCTCCAGCTTGATGCCCAATGAATTTCAAAATTAAATTTTGGAAGCGCACCTGATCCATTTTACTTCCGCAAGTTTTTTTTTTTTTTTTTTTTTTTTTTTAGGTTTTGAAAATGCACGGAAAATATATCGTTGTATAATATTAGGCGAAACAAGTGCTCCATCTGCACATAATATTGTACAATATTTCCACTATTTTGTTCGATATTGCAGGAAAAAAGCGTAAAACTGTCATGGTTGCCTATAATATCTCCAAATTGTTATTGGTCATTTTTGTATCTTTTAATATCTAATAAGGTGTAACATAAACCACAGGATGAAAAATTCACTGCAATCCTTTCGCCGATCAGCTGGCATGCTAACTTCTCTAATAAAGTGTTAAAATTAGCAAAGCTTAAGAACACTATGAAACTTAAATCTCACCTATAAAATATATTTATTAAAACATTGATCTTCTAATTTCAAAGAAAATATTGTCTTCAAATTTATTAATATGCAAATATTATTCTTTAACAAATATTTATTTATAAGTAATATTTAATGAAACTTTAATCATATCTGCAAAATTAAGGAATTCACAGTTATTGTATTTTTAATTTTAATAACTGGAAAAGTGGAAAGATGGATAATTTTTGAATTATACAAAAAAAATAATAATAATAATATCGCAGAGGACGTATGTTTAAAATTCAGATTTTAAAAATAATTTAATATCCAGTTACATTATATATCTCAATGCAGCAAAAACTTTTACAAACATTGAATTGATGTAAAAATCATATGTAAAATTGTATGTGAATTGGAAATAAATTAAAAAATATCGCTCTTGAGATCAAAGTAACTGAGATATGCAAATGTAAAAATATATTCCATTAGAAGAGTATTTAAGAATCTTTAATGATTAAAATGAAAGAATAAATTACTAAAATCTTCAAGCCCTTATGTAATTAATACCATTTCTAATCATATAATTTTATCAAGTATCTCGGAAAAAATCTGCCAAACTTAAGTAACATTCATTATTTATTTGTTACTGAGTACTGCTTGAAAAACGCTAATTGCGCTTTAATGGATATCAAATGCCACATTAAATACAAAACGAGTTTTAAAAATCTCCACTAAAATAAAAGGGCATTTTCAGGGGGATAATTAATTGGATTTTTCAAATAATCAAAAGAGAGATGCTCAAACCTAATCAATCTCCCATTACTTTAAAGAAACCAACCATTAAATGCGGATGGCTTGTAAAATCATCATAAAAATTCCATTTATTTTAAGTCTAATTAACCAATTACGATATTTATTGCATATAATTTTTATTTCGTTAAAAATCTGCTAAAGGAATTTCTCATTAAATCTTATTTAAATGTATTTGGTCTGTAATAATTAATTACGGCGAATCTTTTATAAACTTAACAAAGACTGTCATTGTTTTTATGCTAAAGGTACATTGAATTTCGTATATATTTTTAAATCCAATTCCAATTATTACATTCTATAGAAACTTTATTCTTAGATTTTCTTCTAGTATCAAATTCTTTTATCATAAAATATTCAAATTCAATATTTTCCTCATTTTCAATATTATTTGAATAAATTATAATGATCTGTATTTGCATAGATTTTAAAAATATAATTTTTAATCGATTTTTTTAACTTCTGGCTATATCTAGATGGTACCGTATGAATGCAATGAAAATTAGATGACATTAATCGATTTGCTGGTTGTTAAATTCCTGATACATTGCATCGATACATTGTCATTAAATATCCAGTGTTATTTAAATAAATTATAATGATCTATAATTTACCTGGATGTTACAAATCTAATTTATAATCCAATAAAAAAAACTTTTTAAACTCAAAACTTATTTTAAGATGCTACTAATGATACCTGATGGTACAAGATGGTACCTTCTGAAAGGAATAAAAATTAAATGATATAAATCGATTTACTGGTTACTAAGTTCCAAATTTTCATCAGTGCATTCTCATTAAAAGGGCACTACCATAATTTCGAAATCCTGTTCAAACAGTAACGACTGAAGATCTGTGGTTGCAAACACGAAACAAACCACAAATAAAAATGAAAGTGTTCGAAAATTTTAAATTCTATATAGAATTTTACCCTATTTAAACTGAGAGATCCAATTATAATAATCTATAAGTATTTGCATGGGTTTTAAAAATATAATTTTTAATCAAATAAAAACATATAATATATTCTTTTACTCAACTTTATTTCAAGATGTTACTAATGATAAATGATGGTACAAGACGATACCTAAAGAAAAGAATAAGAAGTAGATTATATTAATCAATTTACTGGTTATTATATTTCAAATATATTACAACAGTGCAATATCATTAAAAGGACACAAAGATAATTTCAAAATCCTAGTTGACTAGAAAGGAAGATTAATTAGAACATTATCTACTTCAAAAATGAAACAAACCAATAAAAATGGAAGTTGGTCGAAAATTTTAGAATCCATTCCGAATTTTACCTTATTTAAACCGAGAAAAAATGCAGAATATTATTTCTAATGGTCTTGGACAAGAGCGTAATTATACGATAAGATCAACAAACCTGAGTATTTCTTTAGCGATACACCACTAAATGTGGTAACCCATTTAAAAATATCAGGACGATATTTGGTGGTTGTTAAATGCTTCGAGAGGGAGACGAAAAGAATTTGGGCACAATTCGGTTTTAACAGCGACCAAAAAGCGCCAAGAAAAAATTTCGTCAAATTATAAAATTATACTCAAGTGCATTGTTTGTTACGAAAAATTTTAAATTTGCGAATCTCATGCTATATAATTTGACGATTAAAATCGCCAGATTGGCGACATTTTTTCTTGCAATTTTTTGATCGCTGTTAAAACCAACTTTTTATGAACATTTAACTTTTTTCTCGAACTACTTATAATGTCACCGTTTTTTTTTTTTCCAGTTGTTCCACAATTGACACTAAAACTTGGCAGCAAACTTCGACATTCACATATTCAAGAAGGAAAGGACGTGTATCTAGAGTGCGCCATCATCGCAAATCCTTCTGTCTCCGAGATTGGCTGGAAGTTTGAAGACAAGGAATTGCACACCAATAAGTCGGCTGGAATCATTGTCAGCAATCAATCATTGGTCCTACAAAGTGTGAGGCGAAGCAACAGGGGAAGATACACATGTACTGCCGACAATTCAGAAGGCAAAGGCGAAAGCGCACCCCTTTACCTGAAAGTGCAATGTAAGTAATTTTGTTTCATTCTTATCAAATGGGAAAATAATATCAAGGTCAAATTCTAACGGTAGCATCGGGTCATGTAATTTAACAGGATGTAGTGGTCCATACTGAATTGTTTCCTCTGCATTTGATCATATGGTAAATTTTTATTACATTTGAACATTTTCTTGCTGTGTGCGCATATACGCATATATATATATATATATATATATATATATATATATATATATATATTTAAGCGTACATCACAAAATAAAGTTATATAGGGAACAATATCACTAGAATAATTTTGCACGTATTTTAACTGGCTTGTGAGAAATATAAAAACCTTGGACAAGTTCGTAAATGATCTATATGGCTCGGGGGGGGAGAGGGATGGGGTGTGGTAAAATTTACATTTCGCTATAACTTTCTCAATATTGAAAGTAAAATAATTCTAATTAGCCAAATTAGCGTTTCGTTAAGACGATAACTTTTGCATTTTAAGTTTTTCGATATCTGCTATATTTTAGCAGTTAAAGGCTGAAAAGTGTTTTCAATGCCCTAATATTGACTGCTTCTAACATCGACAAATTTTTATTGTCAGATAATAACTCAGATATAGTGGAATATACCTTAGCCTTCCAGCTTGCCGGGAGGAATTTTTTATAATGTTTCAAGGATATTAAAATTCTAAAGCTGGCATGTTATCTATAAAATAAGACTAGATATGTTTTGACTGTAAATCGGGTATATTACTTTACAGAAGACACCATTTCGCACCAGGGCTAAAAAATATTTAATTGGTCTTTGCTTCTGGGACAGATAACTCATTTAGAGATGGAATTTATTTTTTACAAAATAAGTTTACTGTTGTAAATCCATTCATTGTTAAAAAAAAGCTTCTGAAACTGTGATTTAAAAATATGTAGTTTATTAAGTAAGTAGTAGTGTATTTAAAAATAGGTAGCGAGAAATATATATTTTTAAATAGAAATATTTTGGTTTCAATCTTGGAAATTTCAGGTTGACAAAACATTAAAGCCTTTATTTATATGTTTGAAGTGAAATACAAGAAAGAGGCACACAAATTAAATCTTGCTACTTAAAATCATTATTTTAGCCACATTACTAAAGGAAAATCCGATTTTTTTTTATCTAATTACTGAACGGATACAGTGAAATAAAATATATGTGAATACGTTTTTTTTTTTTTTTCGAAATTTAACTATCATTTTTTTCAGTTATGTTTATTATTATTATTATTTTCTTTCCTATTAGTTTTTTTTCAATGTTTAAAATAATGTCCAATTTCTTATTTTTAAAAATGTTGTTCTTCTTTCAGTATAAAAACGTAAAAAATCAAGGGTTGTGTTTTTTGTACATGGGCTTAAGTGTAAATTTTGAATTTCATAAGGTTTTAGAATTTTTTCCAGTGTAATCATTGCCAACAACACATCAGATCAGGTATTGTTTTTCAATACGTTCTTCCTAAACATCATATTGTAATGTATTGATCTAGACTAATCCAATAACGAAGCAGAATTTCCAGACAATTCTTTATTTTACAGCCCTATATATACAAAAGAACAACTTGTTCTAATCTTGGTTAAATAAATAGTTATTTACACCTGTAGTAGGAGAAACAGCAGTCGAAGTCGAAGGTTTATCTTGAAACTCAGTTCTCCATCAATACGCAGAAACAACGCCACAGGGAACTAACGGGTTGTTAGTCAACAGGACCACTCCAGGGGTAGTTCTCCAACACTCTGCCACCAATTTGTTTCTTCTCCTCTGCCTAAAAAAAAATATCCGCACTTTATTTCTGTGACAATCCCCGCCTCTTAATTTACATTGGTCATTTGAGCTCTCTTTCAGCCAATCAGTGTTCAGCAATATGCTCCCTCAGCGGCTCCAGTCGGTCGAGTGAAGGTTTTTATAGTGATGCACTTTCATTACTGACTATTCTGGAACAAGGAGTTCCTTTAGTTTATAGCCCTTTCACAATGAGAAACATTTAGCCTCCAGATGTTTGGACACCACATTCTCTTTGAAGGTACTATCAATATCTCTTGGACGAGGAATTCCCACATGTGGTCTTTCACTGTAGTCGCTAATGAATAGATGCGAAACCACCCAGGTGAAAAGATCCACCATCTGGCTATCTTGAGGAGTTCAGTAATTAACAGCGACGACACAACTGGCTGTAATTGTCTTATCAATACTGGGAAACGGGGAATGTTACAATGTTAAACAAATATATATCTATTTGTTTTATCTATATCGATACATCTTATCCATAGTTGTATTTACCTATCCTTCCTAGCAGTGATATTTTCATATCACATAATCCCTTAGTTGTCATAATGGTTACAGATACGAGGATATGAAACGATATTCTACCTATCATGAAAGATGTAAAAAGTACTTCTAGCATTAGAAACATTCTAATTATCTAATATTAACTTAGTTTTATATTTATTTACTTGAAAATATTTACTTAATTTTATATATATTTTATTCGATATTCTATATTTTTATCTTGGTGTGCAAATCTGGCCAGAAGTTATTGTTACTGATCAGAAGTTGCTCTATATTTTACAGATGCTCCGGTGTGCAAGTCTGACCAGAAGCTATTATACGGCGTTGCAAGACACGAACCGGTTAAAGTCACATGCGAAGTGGAAGCCGATCCTTCCAGAGCGAATTTTACATGGAAATTCAATAACTCGGTGGAAAGCATGGACATTCTTTCTTTTGCAAGCGAAGAAAGCATCAGCATAGCCACTTACATACCACGGACCGAGTACGACTATGGGACGTTATTATGTTGGGGCAAAAACTCTGTTGGCACGCAGAAGGAACCTTGTGTATTTACAGTCATACCTGCAGGTAAGATTATTTGTCTATTACTTCTATTCTGTCATTTTGTTAGATTCAGGATTTATCAACGAAATATGATTCCAACTTTAACTATTTTTAATTTTTGCCACAAAATTTATAAATTTCTTAATAACAAGGAATTAGGAGGAGCTGTTAAGAACCAAGGATTACCTCCTCCTTCATTCCTCTCTAATTGTGAGATATCAATATGGCGTCACTACTTTTTCAAAAAACCTGAGTTGATTCTTCGAATATTAAAACGGTGTTTTAGTTTATATTGCTACTTTCTCTCAAACTAACTATTCAAATACAAATGTCAAAAGATCTGAGATATAGATTTTAAAGAATCTTACTGTTTCAGATCCGACTGAGTCTGAAAAATTCACTTGTGGTATTTATTACGTCTGTACATCTGTCTTTCCGTGAGCAGATGATTAGAAATGATTTGATCAAGTTGAATGGAAGTCTGTGTAAGGTGTCTACATGTCATATACCATCATATACCAAATTTCAAATTTTAAACGAAATCTGTTTTTAAACATTTTGTCTGTCTGTCAGTTCGAATGTAAATAAAAGCGATAACTACAAAACGAGAAGAGTTAGATAGATATAACTTGGCGCACAATTTTAGAAGCTGAAATGCAGATCTATATCAAATTTTGCGCCAAATCCGCCAACCCGTTGGCCATTTGGCACCCTGTGCATTCTCATATGTAAACGCGGTTACTCAAAAGCGCTGTAAGTTAGATAGATTAATTTTTATATGTAATATTGCAGCAAGTTTTGTGCCAAATCTTGGTTTCAATCGAGCAAAAGGAAAGGTTGATATTCAAAATATATTTCCTTACTTTTCACTGTAATACGAAGAACATAACTGCCAGGTATAAAATTCTGAAAATAATTTTTTTTCAAACAATGAGCACTGGTGGCATCCTAGGCCTTTCCCAGTTTGCATAATTTTTATACCAGGATAAAATAGGCTAACACCCTTATTACTGAGTAAACGAGAAAATTTCGAAAGGACCATACTCGCTTGTTCGCAGAAATCATCTGCTCTTTCTTGAGAAAAATCTATATCTGCTGGTTTGAAAAAGTCTTGACGGTTCCAATCAATTTATCATTCGCCTCAAAGCATTCGAAAGTGCAATTTATCTTGTATTTTTTCCTTCCCTTTAGATCACTTTTAAGAAGTTTTCTTTTAGTCTGGACTATATATTTTTGAAAATAATTTTGTGGTATCTCCCGCTTCATACATTAATTTATTAGGATTAACTGGTGTCCTGTCATCAGTAGTATATCAGTTATCCTTTTTCTTCTAACCAATTGTATCGTATTTGAATATATGTAACATTTTGATCAATAATTAGATATTTTCCTTTTTTTATTACATTTGTTTTTGCTTAATTAACTCAGCATATTGTTTATAGTGTCCCACGAATTTAAGATTTGGCTTTGATTTCAATTATTTGATTAAAAAATATGTTTAGACCTTTCAATACTCTGATATAAATGATTTTTAAAAATTCAATATATTACATTCATCATTGCAATCACTATCAAATAAGATTTGCTTTATGGAATCGGGACGAATTAAAATTGTGATTACCTAATACTAAAATTCTTAAAATATTAATATGTTGTCTTGCTTTCAATAACACACAAATGCAATGACTCTCATAATATGAGCATCTCGGGATACGAGAGAAAAGCCAACTTCAAAATTTCATCTTTAACATAAAAGATGATTTTTTTTAAAAAAATTGAAAATGTAATGTGAGAATTAAAATCAATAGCCCTATAAAATCTTTTTACTGCTATAACATTACCAATCTTACCTTCATAAGTTAAGATAGTACTTTTTTCAATATTGTACCAAAAGTTCATGTATTTAAATATATAAGTTGAGAGTGATTAAAAAATTACGATTTTATACTACAAGGGATGTTTGTATTAAAAGGTACGAAACGATAAATTAAGATTTTATTCAAAGTATACGTCATAGGCCTGAGCACAACGATCCCATTGGTTAACGAGCGGAAGGATTCCTTGTTCCCAGAATTCTTGTGGCTGTAATGAGACCCAATCCATCACAGCGTCCTTGAGTTCGCAATGAAGCACTTCCCTATTAGATGTTTTTTCAGGGGACCAAACACACGAAAATAGCAGGGTGACATGTCCGGGCTGTAGGGCGCATAGTCGAGCTGTTCCCACTTGAACTTGGCCAGTTCCACTTGTGTGACCCTTCAGATGTGTGAGCGCGCGTTATCATGGGGCAGAATCGCACTCTCTGTTAGCAGCCCCGGTATTTTGTTCTTGATGGACCTGCGTAATCTTCGGAGTGTCTCACAATACACATCAAAGTTAATAGTTTTTCTGTCTCATGGAATTCATTAAGTAGCGGATCTTGAACGTCTAAAAAGATGGTGAGCAACACTTTGGCTGATGACGCCATGGCTTTGAACTTTTTAGGAGGAGGCGACGACGTATGCTTGTACTGTATGCTGTCCCGTTTTGTCTCTGGCTCGTAGTGAGGGCACCTGCTCCCATCACCTGTGACGATCCGCTCCAGAAAAGCGGGTTCTTCATGATATCGAAACAGATGTTGAAGTGCTAGCCCTATATGCAGTTCCTTGTGTTGGTCGTTCATCTGTTTTGGAATCCACTGCGTGCACACCTTCCGATAACGCAACCTACCGTGAACAATTGTCCACACTGTTCCAACGCTGCCATCCAGCTTCACTACCAACATTCGCAATGAGACACTCCGATCACTTCTCACTAGGTCGTTCACCTTGCCGAGGAGATCGGCCGTGATGACTGTGTTTACCTGGCCTGGTCTCAGATCATCAACCAAATTCTCACAGCCTGCACGAAAATAAGCACTCCATTTTCTCACTGACTTGTCTGACACACTGTCTTCCCCGTATACGGTGACCATCAGGCGAAGAATAGCGACCGGTGTAACACCTTCCATGTCACAAATCGGATACCGCAGTGCTGCTCCTCAATCGTCGAATTTTTCAATGTGAACGTAATCCTGCCTTCACATGCACTGCCATGTCAATTGGGCGGCGCTCTTTATAAAAGCCTCTGTTTCTCCTGCGCATGCGGGCGGCCGTGCATGCACCGATCTACGCCGGAGACTCCA
The DNA here is from genome assembly GCA_026543865.1 of Argiope aurantia. Taxonomy (NCBI): domain Eukaryota; kingdom Metazoa; phylum Arthropoda; class Arachnida; order Araneae; family Araneidae; genus Argiope; species Argiope aurantia. The sequence continues at coordinate 186,354 of JAPMOR010046510.1, read as the reverse complement.
ATCCCATTTCTAGATGTCTCGCTATGTTCTTCCATAGCGGCATAAGCAAATATGTTAACGGACGAAGTTTCGTACATTTTCATCTGAACACTCCTTGCATTACCAAAGAGGGTATTTTATCATTTTACAGTTTTAGACAATAACGTATTTTTATCAAATAAGATTAGGCATTTTCTTCCAATATAGTACATTTTTCAAATTTATTTTATATAAAACTAGAAAGAATATTTGTAAATCCAATCACACGAGAGATATCGTGCTATTTCCATGTGTATTTTTTTCCAAATTAGTATCCTTTCTTAATACATAGTGCAAAAAAAAAAAACGAATAAGCTCAGGCCTCGCTCCAATGCTAAAACAATTTTTACACATTAAAGATAATTTTTTTTAATTATTTGTGTGTTTTTATTTCAAATTTATATTTTACATTCATATGTTTATTTTTTTTATAGATTGCATTTTAGTCCATCAGCATTATTTTAAAGCAATTGGATTATTCGAAATATTGAATTTGCGCAATATACAAAATGGAGCTGCAACAGTTCGTGTATAATTGCTTTTATCAGTTTCATCGTTGAACAATTTATGATCAACTTTTAATCAATTTCCTTACCAAACTTATATTTTTACAGAAAAGATTAGATATTCTAATATGAAAAAAAAAAAAAAAATCTAAAGTAATACTTCGGATAATATCTAAATTAAAAATATATCATTCCAGTATTAGAGAAATTATCATAGAATTTAATTTAAGAATAAAACTTTGTGTTATTTTACAAGAATTTAAATGCAGCATATTATTTTTAAATAAGTTTCGATGCATTCTACTCTTGTATTAAAATTAATTTTTCTATTCCTTTTTTTTACGAATTTGTGCCCACCTACAGAGACTAGGTTTGAGAAATTCTGACAAATTAATAAAGAAAAGAAAATCTTTGAAAATGCGAACAACCTTTAACAAATATAAACCTAGTTTTAATTTAAGCCGAAGAAAAAAAAATACTAGATATCATATTGCTAAGATAAGTCTCAAAGTTCAATTTTTCTTATTATTTTAAAAAAAAATATTTCAAAATTCTTTTTATGTTTTATTTTTATTAGCTATTGTTTTCAAAATACCTATAATACTTTACATTATTCTTTTATAAAAAAACATAAAAAAATCTTGTTATTTTCAGCAAGGCTATGAATAATAAAATTTCCCATTTTTAAACTAACTTTACTTTTGATTTGAAAAAAGTGTGGAAAAATATTTTTCCAGATTCCTAAAGGAAGAAATATTGGGAAAAAGAAAACTTGCAGAAAACTCCAACTCAAACCTGCTAAATAAAAAATTAATAGTTGTAAACAGTCTTTCACTTTTTGAAATGAGAATAATACGGAACAGAAGCTAAAAATAATTCTTTTTTACGTTGAAAAAATATGAAAGGAAAAAAAATGGCTGAAAACTTGTGTTCGAGGTGTTTCTTTCACGAATAGCCAAACGATTTTTTTTTCTTTCTTCTTTTGCCAAATAAGGCAGATTTTCAAAAATATTTGAAAAGCGGATAGATCATTGAACTGAATACAGAATTTATAAAAAAGAGTTTTTTTGAAGGTAAAACAAACTAATGTGCTTACGTTCTTTCGTTCAATACGTTTTTATAAAAATAAAGAAATTTATTTGTTTTAGAAAGAGAAAAAAAAGCGAGATTTAGTGGGAGGATTTTCAGTTTTATAAAATATTATAAAAAAACTAAATAAGTTTTGTTTCACTTCTAGATTTAAACTTAGTAGTGGAGTTTTATGATTCTGATAATATAAAGGCTTATGTTTCTGTAAAAACAGTTTTTCTCGCATCAAAAAATATTTGTTTATTTCCACTTTAACTGCAATTTTTATTTTATATTAGAAAATTAACGTTCATGACACCAATAAAAATATATTTGTAACATGTTTAAACTTTTTTAATAAAAAAAATATAGTAATTTATTTCCTTCTTAAACATTTCAATTTTTAAAAATATTTTTCATTTTTATATTTTAAATTTAAAATAGTATTTTTTTGCAAATTTTTAATACATTAAAACAAAGTATATTAACAAACCATTATCGAATTTATGTTACTTAATTTTTATAAATATGTTTGTGCGTTGTCGTTGAAATTATTGATAAATTAAATCAGCTACATTTATTAATGTGTTTATTTTCTTAACAAAACAGATATGTGCTACATGATAAAATACTTTTAGTGCCCTCTAAGAATAAACTCTGAGGTTATAATTCGAATCTCGAGAACTATAGGCAATGCGACCCAAACCTTAAGTACAAAGATGTAGATTATGAATAATTTAATAAAAAGAAACGACAATATATAAAGATACGATAAAATTATCGTTTGAAGAATCCATATTTTTTAAGAATAAAATATAGACATAATTATTTTTATCCTCTAAAATTCAAATTTATTCAAAAATGAAACAATTAAAATATCGTTTGCAGAATCCAATTTTTTTTAAATGAAAGATAGGCATATATATATATATATATCTTCTAAAGCTCACATTTCTCCAAAAATGAAACTATAGTATTTTGAAGTGAATCTAGTATATTTTTTTTCATAACAGAAATTATAATATACAAATATGACGTAATTATTTTAGCTGCTACAAGTAAATAATTAAGTTACTTTTAATCTGCGAATTCGAGTCTCTGTGATTTTAATATAAATTTGTCGTTTGTAATTTTTTATTTTGATTAAACTGCAACTAAGGGAAACTTTTCCTAAGCGTTAATAATTATTGTTTCTTCCATAATATTTAAACTTCCATAGAATAAGTTTAAAACAATTAAATTTCAAGATAATTCTTAAAATTGTCCTATTTTCTCAGATTACAGTTTTTATTATTTTCACTCTCTTAAACTTGTCTTTTCCACAAAAAAAAAAAAAAAAAATCTGTAATAAGTTTATTAAATATTCAAGTATTTTAAGGTTTAAACATCTTAAGGAAACAGAAATATCTTCATCTTAGGATTTTACTTGAAGAAAATCACCTGCATATTCACTCAAATCAGAGCAGAAACAATCTCAGGCGTTTCAATATTGTGAAAAAATATTCATTTTTTTTGAAAATATTAAAAGCTTTTAAGCAAAGGAGTCTTTTTCTCTAAGGAATATGAGACTTTTAAATGACATGAAAATATATAGCCTATCTTATTTCTAACCTTCTTTTCCACTCACAATTGTCTAAAATCGATGAAACATTTCTGCAATAGCTTATGTCAATTTTTCCTAGTATTACTTCTGAATAATATATAAAGTTTATCATGCAAAAATTTAGAAGTATCTAGAAAAATTTTAATTCCAAGGGTTACATTTCCAGATTATAATGAATAACTTTCAATTATAATGAAAGTTAATGGAATAAAACTAGTACAAAGCATTTCATCTCAACACTTTATATTTATTTTTTATTAATCACAATACGTATAATATCACTGCCTGCACACGGTCAGAATTATCAATACTCAAAAATCAATAGAATAATTAATCAAAATAAACAAAATATGCAGGAATAAAAGTCATAATCATTGAAGATATTTGTTATTACTCCCAAACTCTTTGGTCACAAATCTCAACTTTACTATTTTTTAATGACAATACATAGTAATTTCACTATCTGAATTTCATCTAAATTGTCAATATTCAATTATCAATTAATTAATCCTTATTTGTAGGAATCAAAAACAAATCCCAGAAAGATATCTTTTATTACCCTCAAGTCTATTAATTGAAATAACTATGTATTATTCTTTAATGATAATACATAGTTGTGACACTTTACAAAGCATCTCAAGTGTCGTTGTTTAAAGATCAATCAATTAATCATTTAAACTCACCGAAACCTGTTGGAATTAAAAGTAAATCGCTCGAAGATATTCATTATTATCCTCAAGTCTCTCGATTGAACTAGTTATTTTAATGATAATGCATAGTAATGACACTTTTTAGGGCATCTCAAATGTCGTTGTTTAAGGATTAATCAATTAATCATTTAAACTCAACAAAGTTAATTGGAAAAAAAACAAAGTTAATTGGAAAAAAATTCGAAGATATTTATTATTACTCTCAATTCTATTGATTAAACTAGTTAATTTAATGATATTGTACAGTAATGATACTTTTCAGGGCATTTCAAATGTCGCTGTTTAAGGATTAATCAATTAACCATTTAAACTCAACAAAGCTAATTGGAATAAAAGCGAATCCCTCGAAGACAATCCTTATCTAAGTCTATTTATTGAAATAGTTATATTATTCTTCAATAATTTATACATTATAGTAACACTCTATAGTGCCTATCAAGAGTCGATGTTCTAGGATTAAGAATTAGTCATTTTAGCTTATCAAAGCTCGTTGGAATTAAAATACAAATCCTTCGAAGAATTTCATTATTACCATCAAGTATGATTCTTTAATGAAAATGCAAGATCCATCAAGTCTATTGATTAAAACATTATCTTGTAATATTATTTAATGATATTGTATAATTGTATCACTCTGCAGGGCATCTAAAGTTCCTTTGTTTAAGGATTAATACATTAATCATTTAAACTAATCAAAGTTTATAGGAATTAAAACCAAGTCTTTAGAAAACTTTCATTATTACTCTCAAGTTTATTGATAGAAATAATTATTTTCATTATTCTTTAATGATAATGCATATTAGTGATACTCTGCAGGGCATCTAAAGTTTCGGTGCTCAAGGATTAGTCAATTAATAGTTTTAATTCATCAAACTAGTTGGAATTAAAAGCAACCCCCTCAAAGTCATTTATTATTACCATCAAATCAATTGGCCCTAAAAAGCTCTCTTGTAGAATTTTTTGATGATAATGCATAGTTATGTCCTTTTTTGGGTCGCATCAAAACTGTCATTGCTCAAGGAATAAGCGGTTAATCATTTAAACTAAAGAAAGCTTGTTGGAATTTAAAACAAAAAAATTCTTGGAGGCATTTATTATGGCCATCAAACCTATTGACACAAAAAGTATCGTATACTTTTCATTAATGATAATGTATTGCCCTATCACTTATCGAACCGTATCTAAAAGGTCGATGCTCAAAGATTAATCGATTAATCATTTAAATTAAGAATTAAGAGAATTTATGGTTAAAAGAAAATCTACACAATTTATTATTACCCACAAATCTAAGATTTCATCTGTATATTTTTTATTTATAGTATTTATTTTATTTTTTTAAAATTTTATTAATATTACTATCGGTACTACATCTAAACCTTAATAATTAATCAATTAATTATTTAAATGGGTCAATGTTTGCTAGGAACAAAGATAAAGCCTTAAAAATATTCACTATCATCCATAAAACAATTGTCTTAAAATGTTCGACTGCATTATTCTTTAGTAACAATACGTAATAGTATCACTTTCTGCACAGCATCTACAACAACAATCCTCAAGGATTATTCGATTAATTCTTGAAGCACCAAATAAAGTTTGCGGAAATTCCCTTACATATATTTCTCACCTACTTATTTGTCTTTTCCGGAGTTCAGTATAAACATTTGAGAGGTATCAATGAATTAATCAGAATAAGGAGAATTTAGAGTAATTAATTGTAAGAATTAAAGATGTTCGAAATTATTCATAAAAATAAATTGCTTAGTTTGTAATATTACGATTTAAGACTCTGCATGAGTTCCAGAAAAAAGACTAAAGAAGCAATAAAAAATTTTAGGAATTAAATGCAAAACCTTTTCGAATGCACTTCATAACAAAGAATCCGTCAACTGATCATTTCATCAATGGATCATTCCATCAAATTATTTTCTTAAAGTCATTTTTTAAACATTCTTTTTTTAAAATAAATTAGCATTAAAATATGAAAGAAACCATTAAATAAATCAAACTAATTTCAATTTGGAAACCAAAATCTCCACAAAAAATATGAAAAAAGCCATTGAATAAATCTGACTAATTCAAATTTCGAAACCAAAATCTCAACGTTAAATATGAAAAAAACCATTAAATGAATCAAACTAATTTAAATTTGGACGCCAAAATCTTGAAGATAATGATAATCAGCAACAAAAGAAGATCCATCATTAAAGTTTTCTTATACCATTTCTATTCATCTTTAATATCTGAAGTTTAACATGAAACCATGAGAGAAATGACGAAGCAATCAATAAAGCTAATCAAAATTTAGCTTAATTAGAAGTAAAATTCTGAAATACATAATTAATTACCCGCAAATTCAGCATTATAACTTAAAATTTATTCACTTAATTTATTCTAGGACCCAAATTACTTTTTAATTGATTAATTCTTGAAACTTCATCAGGAACAAGACAAACCCACGCAGTCAGTCTCAACGCATCAGATGACAGGACAATAATTGTAGTGGTCGAACCCAATCAAGCCAGCCAAGACTAAAAGTAAACAGTAATATCAGCTGGACGTTTATAATGGTCATTAGCAGAGGGAACCTCACCAATTGTGATCGTGGCCAATCAATAAACTAATGAAATGCTTCAGTGCAACAGAATTTAGCAGTCAAATTATGAATCCAGTAAACTTCGGCTGGTCTTTCATTAAGGCGAAACCCGCCTGGTGGGGTTGTTGGTCGGGATGTCAGGTCAGGCCAGGATGGGTTGGACAAATTGCAGTGTTGGCTAGAAGCAGGTAGGGGCAATAAGTGTGGTTTTGGAGGGTGTGATGGACAGTGGGGGTTGTTGTGTGCTGGGAAATAGGGCTGAACTGAATGAAGATGATTAATGTGAGAACAAGTGTTTCAGTTTGGATGTGAAGGAATTCAGAGGTATGCTGAGTGTGGACGTGAAATTAAAATGAGGATTCATATTTCTGCTTCAATATTCAGTCAGGTTTCTGTAGTGAATTCATCTTTGGGTTCTATTACTTAACTCCACAAGTATTCTCTAATTAATTAATCTGAAGTAATATTGAAATGTAGAAAATATTTGTCTAATTAATTTTCATTTTATGAGGGTTGCAAATATTATGACAAAAATTGATGACTGAATTTATCATTGAATTTATTTAAATGATTCATAATGTCAGATTAGCAATTATATTTTGCTTCTAGGCGATATTACGTAAAATTTGATTCATGAATGATATGAAAATATATTATTTATGCATCATATGTACTGCGGTACAACAGACAGGAAATAAACATACCGTTTAATCAGAATTACAGAGCTCCTATAATCCAACTATTCAGAGAGCAATGTAATAGGCATAGAGAATATAATTGTCTTCAAGGCAATTACAACCTTGAACAGATAGGCCCTATAAAGAATTATAATTGCATGCAAGGCAAGCAGTAACTCTGTCAAACTATTGTTTAAAAATGGAATCTGAATTTTAATAGATCATAATATAAAAATAAATTAATTTATTGTTAGAAAACTTTTTAATAATCTCATTATAGATTTAATATTAAGACAAAACTAAAGCCGATGAACGTAACTTTATTGTAATCAATTTACAAACATAACATATATCTGTGCAGATAATTGAAGTCAGTTGTGTTACAGATACTAGACCTACATTAATATCAAACCATATAACATTTAGAGAAATTTCACCAAGTTTCGACGTCACATATTATACCAACCATTTCAATGCCATGCTCTATTTCCTGAAATGATAATCAGTCTATATTAATAACTAACTCATATAAAACTTTACATTGAATTAAACACAAAATAGTTCATGTGAGTCAGTTCAATGACTAAGCTGTTAAACATTTACATAACCCAGCATTCGGAAGGAAACTGCTTCGTTTACTCTCTAGGGCAATATTAGAATCAACCATAAGTTGATAGTTTAAATACTTACAAAACTTCATTTGGTTTTATAGTAGAGGAAGATTTATTACGGTTTCATCTGTTTTGATATTCAATTGATATATTTCAGCTCCCATAGATTCATCACTTATGTTTGGGAATGTTATAAAAATGATTTTTTTCAGTCATAAATTTCATTTTGATTTTATAAAAATTAGATTTATCTTTCTAGATGTTATATCATATTTATACATAACTTTGTATAAATATCTTCCTGTGTAATCTATATTTCGTAAAAAAAATGTCTAAATGTTTTAAATTCAACTGTATGCACTAATATCATAAACTGTAATCTTGATAGTGAAGGGATCTTGATAAGTAAAATAATGGAACATTCATTACAAAACTTTCTCGTATTTTCTCTAATAAAAGTGCAGTTCTGCTAAACCCACATAAGAGTGAACTTTGGATAACTCCGTGAATGAACTGCAGGACTTTGGCAAGTGATAATTATGAAATGTTGATATTTGGCGGGATTCCAGTTTCTTTTTACTTACGTAGTATAGACTAAGCACTGAAATCGTCAAAAAAATTAGCATTTGACGAATCTTTACATTTTAGATCTCTGTGATTTCGAAAAACCGATTTTTGGAAAATGTCCGTCTATATGTCGCAGACAAAGACAATTAAAAAACGATTTGAGGTAGACAAATGAAATTTGGCATACCGTCTTTATACCAAATTTGCAGATTTATATCATATTTTAAGTAGAATCTGTCCAGAAGATGTCCATCTATCCGGCTGTTCGACTATAAGTTAACACGATAAATGTAAAATGAAGGAATCTAGCTAGAAAGATATAATTCAGTACACAGATTTAACATCAATATTGTAGACTCTTTTCAAATTTTGAGCCAAATATAACAATGGATTGGCTGTCTATCCGTCTGTACTTTCAGAATTATATAAATGCGATAATTCAGAAATGCAATGACTTAAATATATCAAATTTGGTATTGAATTTGTAACTACATACAATAATTTTTGTGTCAATTTTTTTATTTCGGTCGATTAAAAAAAACATATCTAAAAAAAAATTCGGTTTTTGAATACTATTAACGTTTGCCATTGATTAAGTTCCAAATAACGCGATATATATATATATATATATATATATATATATATATATATATATATAATATTGCTCGTTATATTCATGAAAAATATTAAATTCACGAGAGATTTTTATATTTCGTAGCTTTAGCACGCCAATTTCATGTGAGGCGTTCTCTGCCATGATTATTAAAGATTATCTGAGAAAATTTGGTAAAAAAACTCCTCATGTTTTTTTTTTTAATTTAGTGTTTTGTCTTTGACGATTAATTCCTGGTATACGGTTAATACACAAACACAAGAACACTGATGTATATTTTGGCAGCTTTCTTCGGAGCGACAGAAACTAAAACTTGACACAGAAGCACAACTGTGGTCACAAAATCACATTCCAAATTTCATATATGTAAGTCATTTCGTTCATGAGGTATCGAGTTTACATGCTTGTGTGATTACAAATCGACAGATGGCCCTGATACATTTGTTTCAAAACTTGATAGATATATTTAAACACGCTTATTTAATTTTATTAGTCTAATTAACTTTGTTTTGTAGTTATTACGCTAATTTATATTCGGAGAATCGTACAAATATAATTAATTCCTCTTAATTGGTTTTGTACAAAATTTCATAGAAATCTATAAATTTTTGTAGATTGCGTACCAAGTACCTTTGGTCTTGCGTAAACCGGTTTTGAGTTGTCGTGTTCATAACTGACATTGTTCAAAAAATTTGTTTTCCGAACTCAGGGAAATCTGAAATTTTCCGAATAGCACAAATATTGTATAGTATTCTATGACATTGATCAATATTCTAAATATTGTATAAATTGTGAAATATTGATAAATATCATATAATATCGCACAATACTGTACACTATTGGGAAATAGGCCGTGCTGCAAATTTCGATTTCAAATTACTTGATGATTACAATACTCTCTCTTCGTATACTTTCCATACGAGAAAATAAAAAGTCATTTGTGATTGAGTGTTTAAAACTTAGCCAAACACTACACATCATCCGTTCTAATATTAAATATCTCATCAGAAATCGCCTATTTGCAGATATTTAACTTTTACTTCCATGGACCACACACACTAATGCTTTGCAGTTCCAATTACTATTTCAAACTAGTGTCGATTACCTAATGAATTAGTAAGCACGAAAAGTGTAAATTGCCAGGCATTTGTGGTTTCAAAGGGAACATTTTAGTAATCAAGTTGCAGTTGTATGTAAATAATCTATGAAGTAATTTTGAGTCAGCGGCTCATTAACTTTGTTTACTGTCATTAGCGGAGTCTGGGTATTATGGGCAAGTTATTCGTAACCACGGGGCCTTGAAATATCAGATAATTGTTCAGTCGTTGTTTGTAGATTAACTGTGTGGGCATTGTAGTGTGAGTCATCTATTTCAGACGCTATTGTTTTAAATTATTTAATAATGCGATGAAATTTTCTTAATTTATTGCGACTATATTTCTTCTTAATTTATAAAACTAGTCAGTTTATCTTGAATGTATATTATTAAACAAGATATGTATCTTATTATTGCAGTAGAGTTGAGAATTTGGTAGATTTAAACTCAAAATTATTTTCTATGATTATTCGTTCAGCAACTTTTGCATAAATGTTAAAATATCGTTTGCAATTCGAACTTAATATTGGTTAATTCTAAATCAAAACTAAAATGCTTTATCTATTTAGTTAATGCGTGGGTATTTTTTGTCCACTGTGGCAATGTGTTTAACCAAAATAGAAACAAAAAAAAAATTATTTCCTCTTTTCAAAAGTTTTGAAAAAGGTTAATTAGTTTTGAAACGTTATTTGGCATAATTGTTGCGTTTAAAAGGTTATATATTACTTATTTACAAACAAAAAAAATTAATACGATTGTTATTATTATTGATTATTTGTATATAATTTTTGTTTTATTACTATCGCATAATTTATTAAAATTCTCTGTAATTTATATATTTATCATATTTAGCTATACATTTTTTTTCAAATTAATTTGTTTAAAAAACAGATTTTAAAATCTTTTGATTAATTAGTTTACAAAAAAAAATTCCTTTAAAAAATATTTTTAGCCTTTTTTTCCACTTTTTGCTTATTATTGAAAATATTATAAAACTTTAATAATATTTTTTCCTCAAATTCTATTTTAAACGGATTTAAGATTTAAAGAATCAAATCTGAAATTGAATTAATTTATTACCCACTAAATTCTGAAATTGAATTAATTTATTACCCACTAAATTCTGAACTCATCGAAATAATGCATAGTCTTCGATATAAAACACACAGCTAAAAAAAAGTTTTAGAAATAAAGTATGTTCAGGAAGTGAGTAAAAAATCGTTTGCAATTTTAATCTTCATTAATTTGAAATATGCAGACTTAAATTTAAAGTGTTTGGAAAAAAATACTGCAATATGCATCATCAAATGCGTCGTTTATTTTTGTATTTGGGTTATGACAACAGCTTTAATTCAAAATGAATTTTTATTATTGTCAATAATTTCAGAATTAGTTACGTTTCATTATATTTGTAATAGACAAAAATTGTGAGGTGCAGTTTTATTTCTGTAGGAAAAGTGTAAACCAAATTATGTTATTAATTGAAACAAAGAGTGCTGTCTACATATTAATGGAATTTTTCCCCCCTGAAACCTACAATTTTTGGATTTATGTAAATACCATTCATCTGGCAATTATAGCAGTATTTAGAAACCTTGTAGACATTTACAAAAATAATATTTAAACCTTTTAAATTTGTTATCAAATAATTAGTGTAAGTAAAAATTGATATTCCTTCCGCCTCCTTTCTCTATATTTATGCAAATATCGTATAGCTGGCTAATTATAGAAGGGTTTAGATGTCACCTAGGCATGGCGCACATAAATAGTATTCACGCTTTTGAATCTATTGTCAAACAACGACTTGCTATCAGTAAAATTTGTAATTTTACTTGGAGATCCTTTCTGAATTAATGTAAGTATTCCACAACTGGCATATTATAGAAGAGTCCAGATGTCACCTAGGCATGCTGCACATAAATAGTATTTAGTCTTTTGAATCTATTTCAAACAACGACTTGTTAACAATAAAATTTGTCATTTTACTTGAAGCTCCTTTCTGAATTAATGCAAGTATTTCACATCTGACATATTATAGAAGAGTTCAGATATCACCTAGGCATGCCGCACAGAAATAGTATTTAGTCTTTTGAATCTATTGTCAAACAATGACTTGCTAACAGTAAAATTTGTAATTTTACTTTGAGCTCCTTTCTGAATTAATGCAAGTATTCCACATCTGACATATTATAGAAGAGTTCAGATGTTACCTAGGCCTTCTGCACATAAATAGTATTTAGACTTTTGAATCTATTTCAAACAACGACTTGCTAACATACATTTATAATTTTACTTGGAGCTCCTTTCTGAAATAATGCAAATATTCCATATCCGGCGCTTTATATCAGGATGCAGACACCATATAGACATTCAATAGATAAGTAATGTTTAGAGCTTTGAATCTATTTTCAAAGAATTATTCACTAATGATAAAAATTAGAATTCTATTGACCATCCGTTTCAAAGAACGAGAGAATGAAATATTAGTGTGTGATTCGACAACGTTAATTAATAACTATAATATCTAAATTTCGTTACATTTTATTGATTGTTCGACGCTTGTATACAACAAATTTATTTGGACTTCAGGTTTTAAACAATGAAGTGAAAGTTTGCAACTTTGAACTCGAAAGTGCCAAATGTTTTTTTAAAATGTTAATTGCAAACTTATGTTCTTCTTTGATACATGTTTTTGTCAAATTTTTATAATAGTTTTGATTAAATGCTTAAACGTTTCGGCATTTTAATGCAACTTGTATTTAGCTTGTATATAGATGTCATAACATGTTAAATGTACCATAATGAAATAGGAATTAAAATTATTTATGACTTCCTGTGTCGTGTTAACTCTATAACTCCAACATGGGTGAGCTAGAAGGATACAATTTGGCACACGTGTTTAGTATCTAAAATGTTCACTCTTAAAAAAATTTGAACCCAATCCTTGGAATATTTGCTAGTCTATCGGTCTGTAATTTCTCACGCATGTAAGGAAATGAAATTTGGTATGTTACTTTGGTTATCCACTTATTCAATTGTAGCTCCGTGTAAAATTGTGATTACATTTGATAGGTAATTTGGTTTTCAAAATACGCATTCACTCGTTAAATTCCCCAAAAATGTTGAATTCATCTGAAATGTCTATATTTCTTAATTCTTTGTTTGCTGATACCATGCAAGGGTTTTGTAGTATTACCCAAGATCCACAATTTTATGTGTGTGGAATAAGAATATGAGAGAATGTCACAATGATACTCATTTAGTAGAGCTATGATGTTATGGGATGAGTTTTCATTAGGAAGGTTCAAGAAAACAATGAAAATATTTAAGACAATTAAAATCACACGACTTTGCTGTCTGACAATTTGACGGAATCTTAAACATAAAGTTATAATCAACATTCCTGCGAACCAGCTGGTCGCCAATGGCGACTAGGTATAAATGATTCATCACCAAACATTCACAAAATATCATCACCAAAAGTAAAGAATCATTAATCATACCACCTCCGCAGTCACACAAATTCAATATTATTTATCCCATCGCTATCGCAATCAAATGCATCTTAATCAATATAGTATCGAATAATCACTTCGTAGCGCAATATTAATGCCCCAGTAGATCCGTGCGCAAGCTCCTGTTACTAAACGCGCCCAAATAGAGCCCCATCCAGTGCAAGCGTAACAATCCCGTACAGTTTTAATCAGAATCGTAGCTTGATTTATGACATTTCCGCTATGTATCTATTCATTTAGCGTATTGATTTACTGCAGCTAGATGCTGACGCGCATTCAATTTCTGGAGAGGTTACCGGTTTGTAATTGAATGTGCGTGAAATTCGAGCTACCAGGTTAAATGAACTGACTGACACTGCACACACTCGTGCCACTGGAAAAGCGGAGGCGCTCAGTTTGGGTGATAGTGGTGTGGTGTAATAGTCATTGGATTAGGTTATTACAGTGTTCTTAGTGTTATAGATATACCAGGCCTGGGAAGAAACCTCAAAGTGAGTAAGATTGAAAAATTTAATATAAAGGATGTCTAATCTTACTGTAGTCCAGTAGCTATTTCTATATCGCTAAATATTGACATATATTTCTAATGGGAAAATTCTTCGAATGATGATATTACCATGTAGGAAAATGCTGGTTTTGTTTATTTTGGGGTTTTTGAAACTTCGAAATACGCTGGCATAAAATAAAGGGCAGGGGGGTCATAGGAATTTATACCCGAAGAAGCATAAAGAAGAAAGCGGGAATCAAAGCAAAACAGCAAGGGGAGGTATCGAAAAGTTATCATTATAATGTGTGTGTGTGTGTGTGTGTGTGTATTTGTGCGCGCGTGTGTGTATGTTTGTGCGCGTGTGTGCGTGTATTGGTCAGGTCCTAACTATGTTTAATTACGTCCATTATAATTCAGTTAAAAATTGTGAAATTTATAAACCCTAAATCCATATACAGGTGATTCAAAAGTCCGTTAACATTTTGAAAATTCATTCCTTTGCTGAATAATGTAAGCAGACAGTAGTTTCATTTAAATTGAAACACATATTTGAAATGACATGAAAATTTATTGAAACAAAACAAAAAACGCAAAACACGGCCAATAGATGGCTTTTCATACGATAATAAAAGCAATAATCAGCATGACAACAGGGTTTTAGCACCGGCTATGTTCTTTATAGAAAATGTTCAACATGTCGACCGTCATTCGCGAACAATATATGTAGTTACAGATATTGTTCCATGTTGTAAACAACATGTGTTACCATGTTGTGAACAACACTATACAGCATATCTGTAGTTGTGGAGAGAAATTGTCATCGGATGTGGTCTTTTAGCATCCCTAACGAGGTCCAGTGATCACGGTAGCGTGAAATTTCAGGTAACATCAGAACTAACGTCATGTAATAGGATTTCCACGACAGTTCTAGGAGCATTTCGGTGGCCCAAATTCTGTAGTTTAGGGCGTTGACCGAACCTTGGAGTGTGAAATGGGTTTCGTCGTTCCGCAACACTTTAGAAAAACAATCGTCATCTTACCCTGTTTTTAGCACACTCTTTATATATATATATATATAATATACAGGGTGTCTCAAAATCCTTGACCGCGGCTTTTATTCCTTAAATATTGATCGTAGATATATACTGTAAATTACAAAGTTGCGTAAAAAAAGGTGCAAAATGTTATGAAATCGATTAAAATTATCAGAGGATTTAACTTAAAACATTACAAAATTTAAATATTTATACGGTCCCCGTAAAAAATTTCCAATGAGTAAAATGTGCTCCATCTTCTAATAAGGTCATGTACAAAATTTCAGAATGTTATCATGAAAATTCTCAAAGATATGCGAAAACAAATTTGGAAAAGAATCAATCACAAATTAAAATATTAGTTTAGTTTAGTTTAGTTATATTAACGTCCCGTTTGAAGCAACACTAGGGCTATTTTGGGACGGACCTCGTAATTTTGAACCGCGGTCAGATGACGAGGACGACACCTGAGCTGGCACCCATGTTAACAGCTTCAGTGCAGATGACGCGATGTAGGAATGCATCATAAGAAAATTAAATACGCATCATATCTTTAGTTTTAAATACAAATTTTAAAATCTATGATTTGTTGAAAATACTTTAAAATTTTATACCCTGAATAACAGAATATAACTTAAAAATAGCGCAGTCAGTGAACTTGAAATAATCTTAAGTATTCTTTTCATTAAAATAATCTTTCCTTTAAGTTATTATTTATACACATTTTTAATACTTTTGAACCAATAAATAGTAAAATTAAATTTATTCAATCATTGCTTTCTTTGTTAATTTGTGTACGACCCCTAAAAAACGAATATCCGAATGAATTTTTCTCTTTGCGATCCAGACATCGAAAAGTGGTTTAAGTCAGCATTTATGTAGTTTCATATCTTTGAGAACATTTTTGTAATAAAATGCTGAAATTTCGTACATGACCTTATTAGAGGATGCGGCACAATTTACACAATTGGAATTATATGGTGTCCGTATAAAAATGTAAATTCTGTATTTTTTATGTTTTATCCCCTGAAAACTTTAATTGATTTCATAACAATTTGCACATTTTTTTACGCAACTTTGTAATTTACAGTACATGTCTACGATCAATATTTCAGGAATAAAAGCCGCGGTCAAGGTTTTCGAGACACCCTATATATATATGGTTTCAAAAAAGCATGTTTGCAGATTTTTACCTCTTTGCTTACATTATTTCGTGTATTATTGAATTTTTAAATGTTAACGGACTCGATATTATATAGAAATATAGATGGTGGATGGGAAATATAGATGGGATTTTTTAAGACTTCAGAAGATGTAAAACGTGAAAATTCTTTGAATTCTCGCATTCGAATTTTTCTCGATTAACAATATATTTTCTTCGTATACTTCATATACGACGAGAAAATAATAACTAAAAGCACATTTTATTCATACTTTTTCTAACACAACAACTGTTACGATACGTTAACCTTTATAAAATCTAGCTTTCGAATATATAACATATAACAACATATTTATAAAAAGAATCATTTCATATTAAACTCAAATACTTTTTTTTTGCATCTTCTGAAATAAGAACTGAAAATCATCCAGATAGAAATATTCATCCAAAAACAGATATTTTGACGTTTTGAAATGGATGGCGAAAAGATCAAAGAGTTTTCCGAACGCAATGTCTTTCTGGATCTGATTGGGAGACTATTAATATGCAGTATAACTATATACTTCTCGGGTAATTTGATGGCATGTGTCGCATTTATATGTAAATTTAATCATAAAAGTAAAAATTGTAACCTGCAGAAGTATAACATTAAGATACTCTCCCCTGAATCGTGGGAATTCAGATGATTCTTTTATTTTTAGGTGAAGGAATTCATATAAAAATATAATTTATAACTCCTTGTATGGTTCTTTCAAGAAAAATGCACGAATATCCAGCATGGTTCAAATTTATCACATATATCCAGCATGATACCAAAATTTATCACTTATATCCAGCATGATAAAATTTATCACGTATATCCAGCGCGATACAAATTTATCACTTATATCCAGCATAATATAAATTTATCACGTATATCCAGCATGATTCAAATTTATCACGTATATCCAGCATGATATAAATTTATCACTTATATTCAGCACGTGTGCTTATTTGGAAATAATATTTGTTTTTAATTTTTGTCATCATGTCATGTGGTCTTCCCCTAACTTCCTGGCATATTCATTTCTAGAAGTGTTTTTCCCACTTCACTCAGTCGAATAACATTTAGAACCTCAAAAAAGGAAGGAAAACTCATTTTTTAATATTCAGAATATATATACATCGACATTTCGTCCTTATTAGTATTAAGTACTAGTCGCTTTGACTACCAGCAGGTTTGCTACGATTTAAGGTCTGTAAAATTTTAAATTATTTATTTTATGTAACTTTCTATTTATGCCTTCTTATGCAAAACATTTGTAAACTTCAAACTTTGACATTCATGCAAATTCTGCTGTTTTAGAAGCTTTACACCGTCCTATTCAGTGTGCTATTCATTTCTTTACTTTTTTCATGCTAGAATAAAATGTTTTTTCTTTCTAATTTTATTGTTTGAAATATATTGTTGTTTGAATATTGTATTGTTGAAATATTGTTTGAAATATATTATTAGAAAATATGTTTGAAATATTTTTTTAATTTATTTAAAATATAAAAATAAATTCCAGCACAAATAATAGATGTCAGTGAAGAAATAATGTTTTGAATTTTAAGATGAAGTCAACATCACTTTTGTACTGTCATAATATTTGACATTTATCGAGGAAAAGCACCGACACTTTTGTTTAATTTTTAATTAAAACTCTAATCAATATTTTAAAAAAAATGACACTTTGGTGCGTATTTCCAAGGTATTTAGGTGCCAAGTTTAATAGCTATAGATCAAAAGGACTGGATTGCAATTTAATGTAATCGATTGCTTGGAGACATGTTGGCCAAATCTTTCTCCTGATCTATTCCATTGGATTTATTTTGGGGACTAATGAGGCATCTGATATACGAATTACTTAATGACACATACAGAAATCGCGTTTAACAAAAATGTGTTATTTCTTGCAAAATTAACACTATACAAGAATCTTCGAAAGCATTGCCATTGAAATATTTCTTTCTTGCGATTCTATTTCAGTACAAAATATTCTGTAATGATTCCAGAATGTGAAAATAAATAAGAAATTGAAATTTTATTAATAATGAATCGATTGTCTTTAAATAATTGTTCAAATTTATCTTTAATTACTTGTTCATCAAATAGTATTTTGTAGATAAAAATTACTGTTTATTAAATTATGCTTATAAATAAAATTATTCTAAAAAATCTAAAAAAAAGAAGAAGAAGCGGAACTATTAATATTAAACAATCTCTTAATTTTTCCATAAATTTCTCTTCATAGCAAAAAGTGTTATTACCTTTTTGACTTTTCTTTTTCACTTTTTTTAGCTATAGGCTCCATCGGAAAGTATGAAAAGCTTAACGAAAATTAAAATTTAATTATCATTACCAATTTATATAATGATCTAATTGCAGCTTTTCTTACTTGCTTTGGTTATCACTTTTTTTATATACCTTTGTTTAACATTCTTTGGAAAGCCATAAAATCTATGAAAATAAAATGTGAAATTACACTTCATCCTGAAATGTGCTTTAAAACAACATTCTTTGCATGTAGAAAATGTGTCATAAAACTATTTCATTGATCAATTCCTTCTTCTTTTTGCAGGACCTCCTGATCCTGTCCAGAACTGTAGCGTCAGCAACCACACGGAAGAATCACTGATGATCAAATGCCAAGAAGCTTACGACGGCGGTCTACAACAGAGTTTTATTCTGGAGACTTACGACGCTGATCATGTCGTCATGCTGAACAATATGACAAATCCAACGCCAGTTTTCACAGTATATGATCTGACGCCAGGAACCAGTTTCGTTATAATAGTGTATGCCTATAACTCCAAGGGTAGAAGTGAACCTAAAATTATAAGAACGAGTACGTTGGCAACTCCAGAAAGCCTTACACAAAGAGGTAAGAGCTCTTTAATAGCTTGTAAATTTGATTTTCATTTGATTCTGTGCATTCATATCCTTGTACTGGATTTCAAAAAGGAGAAAGTTATGCATCAGGAGATCGCCCTAATTCATAAATACGTGTTGTAAGATTGAGGGTGTCCCGGGTTCGAGTCAGGTTTTGGACATGGTTATTCTTCTTCTGTTTTCTATCTGTGAGGTCTGTGAATGTGTCTGCCCACGTAAAAAGGAGTTGTGCAAGCGAATGTGACGCATGAAGTATCTAAGTCGCATCTAGTTGGCGCTACTGAAGAAACAAGAGATGCTCACTCGGCTTAAATCGTTGACAGATAACTATCAGTGGACTTGTAAAGTGCCATATATCACAACACAACAACAACACATTAACACTGAAGTTCAAATTTTGTGATTCAAATTATAAATTAGATTGTAATGTCCTGATCTAGACTGATCAAATAACGAAGCAGAATTTCCAGACAATTCCTTATTTTACAGCCCTATATATACAAAGAACAACTTGTTCTAATCTTGGTTAAATAAATAGTTATTTACACCTGTAGTAGGAGATACAACAGTCAAATTCGAAAGGTTTCTTGAAACTCAGTTCTCGGACTCCTATCTCGTGGGCGTAGTCCAACAGTCCTTGCAATTCATTTCTTCTCTCCCTTAAAAAATCTCCGCCTCTTAATTTACATTTGGTCATTTGAGCTCTCTTTCGGCCAATCGGGGTTCAGCAATATGCTCTCTCAGCGGTGCCAGTGAGACGTGGGAAGGTCCTTTCACAAAGAGAAACATCTAGCATCCAGATGTTTGGACACCCCTTTCTCTTTGAAGGTACTATCAATACCTCTTTGACGAGGAATTCCACATGTGGTCCTTCATTGTTGTAGCTAATGAACAGATGCGAGACCACCCAGGTGAAAAGATCCACCATCTGGCTATCTCGAGGAGTTTAATAAGTAATAGCGACAACACAGCTGGCTGTAAATGTCTTATCAGTATTGGGACACGGGGATTGTTGCAAGATCTTGAATTTGCAAGTTTATAAGACATATATGTAATTTTTATCCCTTTGATAGTTGAATATTTCTTATTTCAAGTAAAGAGATTTGGGATTTTGTTATAAAATTATGGTGATTGTTCCTACAAAGCTTAGAATAGTATTCAAATACTCGTTAAAGAAGGGATATGTTCCTTCTTCTGATATTTATAGGGAATTTGAAGCACTTTGGTAGCCCTTGAGAAAAAAATTTGACTTAGCTCCTTTTCATGGGCTTGAGATCTGATTTCACTCCTTATTTCCATGTTTTCATGAGATGAGATCAACAGTTACTGATTTTCATGAGATGAAATCATCAGTTATTGATTTGCCATGATATGTCATCATCAATCTGATTAAACTCATATTGAAAACATGTATCAAATTTTATCTCATTAGCTTGTTTTATTATTCATGAGTTTTTATTACATATGAATCAATGGACAATGGACAGGGAGAAAGAATTCTTTCATTTGGTAAAAAATTATATATATTAGTATATATAATCGTCTAATGCCGTCTGTAAGGCTGGGCGTAGTTTCGTAGTTTAAAATATACCCCCGGTTCGTTTAATTCCATCATTACGGGATTTGCAAGTCTTAACTTTTGTTTTGGCATCAGTCAACTCTGCGAGGACGTTTTCCTATGCATGAGGTGACTGAACTTTTGGTGCGTGAATAGACTTAGACATGAATAAATAAAATTTATGCCGATTCATTCTATTTTCTCTTCACTTTCCGCATTGAAGGTTATGCCCAATATTTTCTTTCAGCCTTTGTTTATTTTGTTTCCAATATTACATTATTTTTCTGTTATTACCTTATTATCATTTGCTTCAATCCAATTTTGATTTCAGTGTCGGTAAACATTACAGACAGAAAAAAAATCCTATTGCAAAATTTTAAATTTTAATATATATTTACACCTAAAGTGTATTGCAGATATATATAGATATATAATACGCCGTTACGCATGAATTTTTTGGAACAACTTTCTTTAGTTAATCTATGACGATTAGAGCCTAGCAGATCTTCTAATTTTGCAAGGGATGGGCAATATTTATTCAAAGATATTATTATATTAACTTTTATATAATTACTGTTTACACTTTCAAAGAAATGTCGTTTGCCGAAACATCAACGCATATAATTCCAAGCATGTTTTTTTTTCCGCTAAAGGAAATTTTTACTCAGATTTATCAACACTTTGCGACGAATTTTTTGTTGATATAATATTTTCTTTTTTTAGTTCCTCCTAAATAAACTGTATAAAATTAAAATATAATAATCGGTGAAAAATTCGAAATCGCAATTTTAATGTATCTCCAGGTTGACTCTGAAAAAGTTCATTTTTGTCATTCGATCTCCCTGCGTGGTTGTTTGTCTGTCTTATAGAAAATCAAAAATGTATTGAGCTAGATGCATGAAACTTGGTATTCAGTCTTTACTTATTTTATTTCCAAATTTATCGATTTCTAGCAAATCATAGATTAATGCATTCAAAAGTCTATCTCTCAAGCTGTTTTAATATAACACACCAACTACAAAACGCAAAAAGTTATATGGATAATTTTGATACACGGATTCACCACCTAAAATGTAGATACTTATCAAAATTGACTTCATCTATCAATCTGAAAATTCACAAACATGCATAGATGATAACTCATAAACGCAATGATTTTAATATATAAAATTTAGTATGTGTTTGTGTTTTTGAACTACAGTTGCATTTAATTTGAAATTTGATTTTAATCAGTCACAATTTGGTTTCGTTATATTAACGCTCCTTTTTAGAACAATCTTAGGGCTATTTTGGAAAAGATCTCATAATATGGACCCGTGGTCAGATAAAGAGGATGTCACCAGAAATGTCATCCACTTTTCCAAGCTTCCATACCACACCAGCGGAAAGACATTTTGACATGATGGATTTAACGTATACCAGACTAGTTTGCACAACGGTTCTTCGGTGGAATTGGGTATCGTTCCTAGAACCTTCCGTCTCGGAGGCTGAGACCGTAAGGACACCGCAGGCCGTAATGAATACAGTTTCCAAAATACACATTCGGATTTCTGATACATTTGTATTAATAATCTTCCAGTGATTCGACGTCAAAGTCGTCAGCATTTCAAAGAGCACTCTCGCGTAATTCATATCGAGCAATTGTGCGAGAAAGTTTTGGGAAAACCACTCCTTCTGGTTATATATATTGAGTATGGTAATAAATAATATAAAAGCAAACTTTCATTTAAGAAGCAAAGGAGTTTCAATTATTTATATTTATTTTCTATTTTTTCGTTCTCAGTCCCGATTTTGTTGTAATCTTTAATTCCACAAGTTTGCTTTCAAATAACCTTTAAATAGTAATCCTAGTAATTGATTGAAAAGAAACTTATAAGAAATTATTTTCCATTAATTGGTTCTTAACTAAATTGTTAACATTTAATTAAAATTCCTTTTTCTAGTTATTGCTAGTTAACTATCTAATTATTCTTACTTTTTTCTGCAGAAACTAAACAGTTTGTCAAAATAGTGTCTGGTTTTGGTTAAATTAGATTCGTTTTGAGAAAGAAGTAACTTGTTATCCATTAAGCTTTTATAATTTTGTTTTAGAGAAAATGTAATTTAAGCGTCGAAATTTTCCTACTTAAAGGGATTACTTTCTATTATTATTGCAGTTCATAGAAGCGGATTTTCTGATTCTAATTACTGCTTAATTTCTAATCTCTCAAATAAATTAAAGTGAATTTTAACTTTACTATACTCAGTTAGTTTTGGATTTTAATTTACCCACTGCAGTGGAGAATTAATTCTCTAATTCCGTAGAAATGTAATTAATTTTCAAAAAGAATGATGTACACACACACACACACACACACACATATTATATATATATATAAATATATATATTTATATATATATACATCTATGTATTCATATATATATATTCGGCTA
>JAPMOR010046510.1:130403-162786 GCA_026543865.1 Argiope aurantia | reverse complement strand
CTAAAATTTTCTCTTATTTCCTGATCCAATTCCACCTTTTTTTATTTAATTAATTAAACAAGAGTTCTAAAATGCTGACAGCGACAAGTCCCATACTCAGAGTGAAGAGTTAAAAATTGGTCGTCTAAGACATTCTTTTAAAAGATCCCTAAAATTCCATTACCTGAGTCGACACATGTAAAGAAATCCATATCAGAATGTCATTGTATATAAGAACTGGGAAAAATATTTTTCCTCTCTTTTTACGCTTTTCTGCTCTTGCATCGCTGGTGAAAAAGAGATAGTCCGTTAGCAATTATTGTACATAAATCATGTCTCCCGGGAGGGAAGAAATTCAAAGTGTCTTCTCTGTCTTCTGCCACAATTCTACTTAAAAAATTATGTTTATATATATATATATATATATATATATATATATATATATTAATCTAATTAATTTTTATCTTAACTTAGCTCATATAAATTTCATTCTAAAATTTTCTCTTATTTGCAGATCCAATTACCGCTTTTTATTCAATTCATTCTACACGCGCTCTGTAAAACTGATGATATCAGCATTTTATCACTCTCCGAGTAAAGGGATAAAAATCCTTAATATTTATGACATTCTTTCAAACATATCTAAGATTCCCTGTCCTAAATTAACACGCGTCAAAGAAATCCCTATCAAAATCTCATAGTAAAATCACTGAAGGGAAACATTTTGTTATCTTCTGCTCTCGTGTGTCGTGATGTAGACTGGCATATATCTTACCCCTTATTCTTTGTACACAAATTATGATTCATATGGTGAAATAAAACGTTTTAAAAGTTTCCTCTATTCGGCCACACAAGTGCTAAATTATGTTTACACACACACACACGCATATATATGAGTCAGTTAATTAAGTCAATGCTTTATTATGCATTTGACGACCATTTGGCAATGCACTTCAATTTCTTGAAAATGAAGTATACAAAAAATAAGTAAATTCTTAAGTATTATATATATATATATATATATATATATAACCCTTGAACAATAAAAATTTGCGAAATTTTCTTGTTTTAGATTTTTCTATGTCTCAACATGTTTTTCTTTAAGTAACATTTCTTTGTCAGTGAACCCGAAAACTTTGAAATCAGCCAAGTTAGAACAGATAGAAACTGGGAAAATAATATGACTCTTAAAAATTTGAATCTACTTTAATGTTCTAGACATATTTCAAACTTTGAAAGAAAGGCTTGTTTATCCGACCGTCTTTGCGTATAAAAATTGAAAGGCAATTCTAGCGATATAAATGAAATTTGGAATATGGTTTTGATGCAATAATTAATTTTTGAATGCAACGTTAATAGCCATTGTGTTGCTTTAAAAAAACGAATGCAGGCATTGGTATATTGTACAATATTGTGCGATATAACATTATTTAATATTCAATAACATTATTCTACACTGTGAACATTATTTAATAACATACATTTTTGTATAAATATTGTACTCCTAGGTAAATAATACAACGAAACATAGCCAAATCAAATCATGAATATTGATTTTTTGTCGATATTTTTTTCGTATACATATGAGCATGTTAAATCCACAAAAAATTCTAAAAGCGTAAAGGATGAATTTTAAGGCATGGTTCCATCACTAAAATTCGTAGATCTGTGTTTTATATTGGACTTAATTGCTCAATAATATTGCAGTTATTACTACTAACAACTATACCAGCTTTATGTTATCTCTGTTGGTAAAAGCAAAAGTTAGGTGTTTCATGGGGAAAACTTTGGTTTTCCATGAGGCGTTGGCATTTTTCTTGCAACATCTGTTTAACATCTGTATGGTGTCTATTGATTATCTATCTGAATCTTCTAATAAATATTCTTTGTTACAAAAGGATTTTGGGATTGGTGTTAGTTATAATTCTAACAACATTCTGCGCTTAATCTTCAACCACAGTATGGCATTAATCGCAATTAACCGAGTATTTACTATTGCAAATCCTTTTCATTTGAAATATCACCCATCAACATCTACAATGGAAAGGCTTTTTTTTTAATCTTAAAGATAGAACTGCCCTAAAGCAAAGTAACCAATCTAGCATTTCGTCTTTATTCCAAAATGAACTACATACTTCGAATTTTGTGCTACTGAAGTAAAAGATCTTGATAATTTCAATGGTCCACTTACTCATCGAAAAAGTACAATGAGAAATATGTGGAATTTTCATCTAACCTTGAAAACACAATTGATTAAAACCATAGAAACCAAAATAAAATTTCGATTTCATTCTAAAATTAGTTATCTACATCAAATTCTGTACCTGAAATGTCAAACGTTGGAGAAAGTGAATTAAATTGCATCAGTGGCAAAGTTGTACACCAAAAGGCTAAAATAGGAAATATTTGGTCTGCCTAGCTCAGAATCAATAGCTCAAAAGCAAGCCAACAAAGATAAATAAAATTTGGATACCAACGCTGGATAATTGCATCGAATTTCAACTCAGAAGGTCAAAGCAACAAATCCAGAAATTTTTGCCGTGGCTTTCAAAAGTGTATGAATCTAAGGTCAAAATTTAATGTATAAATATATTATAAAATCGAAAGCAAAACAGTTTCGTTGATAGTTATATAAATTTTAGCTCCCTTCGATGATCAAACAGTATTTTAATTCAAACCCACAAGGTAAAGAAAATCTTTTTAATCTCTTACATATGTATATATATCTTGTGTTTGAAATGATCAGCATTTAAACTGAAGTTTTTGCATTTTTTAAAGCAGAAAACAAATTGTAAATTAATTTTTAATATCTGCCGAACAATATATTTCAGTTTAACTGAAACCAACTATGTAAGCTAACATTGCAGAAAAACTTGCTAACACTGACAAAATATGTTGTTAAAAATTCTAAATGAAGTAGTCAATCTTCAAAAAATGTAAGGATAAAATACCAAAGTAAAATCCCTTTTTTTATATAAAGTTTCACCACCGAAACTAAATATTTTAGCTAACACCAATTCCCCAAGATAATACAACCACTCAAGTACCTACAGGCACTGACAACACTTTCTTCAAAGAAATACCAATTCAATTCCCTCTTCAGCAGTGAAAATATTAAAATACCAAACCGAAATCCATTTTTTTCAATAAGAAAGCAAAGCACTAACACCAGAACCTTTCCAGAAATTTCATAAGAACCTCATCCTATTCCCAGTGGCCCTTTTCTGGCATTCATTAAATGCAGTAAACCTTTAATGCTGTCACATTATCGGTAATGGTGGTCTAGCATTGCTATTAGCCACTCTTATAATGCCGCCTATAATTCAGAGATACTTTGACATCAATGATCTCCGGTTCCCACCACTAGGGGGCGCTACTGCGGTACTCGTAGTCGAGTCGCCGACAAGGCTTCATGTGCGGAAGCATTAAGGCTTCTCAATAAAAACATATTCACTCTCTTTAACTATGTGCCGTTATTGCAATGATTTATTGGACTGAAATGGGGTTGGCGCGGGGCTCGAAGCATCGTCTGGAGGCTCCTACTGAATAAAAAAAAAATGTACAAGGAGGATAATGGCCGTCATTGAATACATTTTTTGGAAACGTTTCCTTTTATGAAGTTATATTTTTCTTAAGTGCGGATGGTTATAGTTTTTGGTCGATGATAAGTTTTTGGATGGATTTCAATGCATATGTGCTTTCTTGTAAATGAGATTAGAAGCATATAGTTTATTTTTGACATTAAACTACTTGTATAGGTCTAAAGTGAAAAGCATTTCTTCTGAAGAGTATATGGTGTTGAAAATCGCTTTTTTTCTACAAAGTAGGCCGAAATAAACAGAAAATTTATTTTGCTCTTATTTATTTGAAGCAGAACTTATAAATTTTTCTTATTTATTTTTTAACAGACCCTCTAAATTATAAATATTTCTTATTTCGCTTAAAGCTAACTTCTATTACTTCACTCTCCTGATGTATTTTAAAGACAGATAGGATTAAAGAGGTGTTACATTAAAAAGAAGGGAATTTTGTAAAAGGTCTTCCAAATCGGTTTTTCAGCCATTCAACGAAAACATGACCATATTTTCATTTATTGTCTTCTTATATTTTGCACAAGGATTAAACATAATGAAAGTTTTTGATTTGTTCAAATTGTTTTGGATGAAAAAAACCTTTAAAGAATATCAGTTTTTATTAATCTGATTTCTGGTAACTTTATTTTTATTCTTAAGGCTCTTGAAATTCGGTATTTTCTTCAAAAAAGATTGGAATTTATATTTCATGATCGTTTTACTAGCAGCCTTTAGCGACTAACTTGTGAGCCAAGAATATTTGCAATGATTTATTTTAGTTAAATCTTTTCAGAATAATTTGTTCATGATCCCATCAATAAAATATTCTTAATCATTAAGTGCTGAAAATATTTTAATTTTAATAATGTTTCATCTGTTTCGTTTCTTGTATGCATATATCCTCTTAATGGAGTCAAGTCCTATGATATCAAAGTGACATTAAAATTATACCTCTGCGATTTATTCTACTACGCATTGACTTCCGCGCTTTTCTAACTTCACATTTTTATTTTTCCCGCAAATTGGGCAAAAAATTAACAGAATCTTTGTTTCTTAACTTTCAGCAATGGAAGAAAACCAGCTTTATTAAATAGTGCATGAAACAATAAATATCATTTGAACTTCATTACAACAATAAACTGAATTACTAACAATTATGCAAAAAAAATTATTTAAATCTCAAAATTCAGTAAAAGGTGCACGCTGATTCAATAATTATTAATAAAAAGCTAGTGTTAAAATAAAAAGCTAAATTATAAAAGCTAGTGTTAAAATTATATGAAAATCTTTTGTGTGTGTCTGTGTAATTATATTCTTTGAATTATCGGGGATGAAACGAAAAATGCTTTTAAATAAATTAAATTTCAATTAGTTCTAGTTTCTTAATTTCTTAAATTTCTATTCTCTTCTGGTTAATTAAAATTTCAAATTGCATTGGCATGGACATTCCTATTTTCCAAAGTGTATATAAACTGAATTTGTAGCTGTAGACTGAAGGCCCCGTCATGTTGATCAACGGTACACCTTTACACTCCCCACTTACACATACATATATTTTTTCATAAGAATGTATTTATAAAAAATTTTCCAACATAGTCTTTTAAATTAGAACTTTGAAAAAAAATCTATATAACTCTAAGTTATAAGCAAATCATTTTGGACTATTGTTCAAAATTTAAAAAAAAATTACAATTTTATATTGTACATGCCGACATTGGTATATGCTGACAATTCATTAGTCGGTTTTTGCTCTGAAAGATAATTAACAGAAAAAATACGTCACGTCAAATTAATTAATATGGTGACTAGCAAAGTCCCAAGTATATATTTTAAAATCATATCTTATTTTATAATTTGCCAATAATGTTTGAGCTTAAATTTTCTGACCTGAATTTGGCCAAAAATCTTAATTTTGACTTTAGCCGTAAAAGATATTGTTACAAACCTGCAATTCGGCTTCCCAGCATAGTTTGTTCCATCAATAGAAAGAAAGTTTTACAGTCATCTGAATGGGACTAGCACGTCGGAGGTCCCAGAGCTTGGCGACCATTTGGCGACTTGGCGACGACTTTGGCGACTTTGGCGCCAAAATAGATAATACCCGAAACTTCGAGAATTTTAACGATCCGTCCAGTAGGAACCGAGATACGCCTCGAACGTTCCTGATTGGTTGAGAGGCTTCTAGCCCCGCCTCCAGAGACCTATAAAAGGGGCTGCGGCTGCCAGAGAGTCAAGTCCGAGTTGGGAGACGACGAAGCCAGTAGTCGAAGACGACGGAATAGTCCGAGTTCGAGAGCAGCGGAGTCGAGTCGACGAAGTCAGTAATCCGAGTCGGAGAAGTAGAAATCGGAAGCGGCTGAGGCAAGCTAGTGCTGAACTGAGCTGTGCGCTACTGTCTGCGGTAGATTCAGGTTGTATGCTGCTGTTGTATGCTACACGTCTCGGGTGAAGATAATCGTCTTCTGTGCTGTATATGGTTGTCGTTTTGTGCCGTCCTGTGTGTCTTCGTGTAAATAAACCTCGTTGTTTTTATTCTACTTCTGCCTGCTAATTGAGCGTTCTACACACCATATCACTTCCACTATCCAAACGAACCCCGGTAAAAGAAATTTCGTAACAATATTCATATTTCGAAGTTTTGTATAGTCAGAGAGCGTATTTTTCATAAATTAGGTTTTACTTATTAGTCTTTAAAAATATATTTTCATGTTTTTAAGTCATATTTTCAATTATTTTCTTTTTATTCATCTTTTTGAATGATATGTAAATAAAAGCTTGATTAGAAAGGTATTCCTTAAAAAATAATATTTCTATATTTGTCATATAAGTCCACAAACATCAAAATGGTATT
Organism: Argiope aurantia; assembly: GCA_026543865.1. Classification (NCBI taxonomy): domain Eukaryota; kingdom Metazoa; phylum Arthropoda; class Arachnida; order Araneae; family Araneidae; genus Argiope; species Argiope aurantia. The sequence goes on along the minus strand of JAPMOR010046510.1, from coordinate 156,384 downwards.
TAATAACGCATCTTAAAATGCTTTGATTCAAAATTAAATTATTTAGGAAAATAATATTTTTTTTCTATTTCTTAAAACTTTATATAAGAGAAAAGTGAAGAATTGGGAGAACTATTGGGATTAATTTGGGAAAATCATAATCTTCTCTCTTTCTTAAAGCATTAAATTAAGAAGCATGAAAAACTAGAGATCAGGACATTATCTCAATCTCATTATCATCCCGGTTGAAAATATTCAAATTCATTCTTAAAAAAATGGTAATCTGAAATAAAAATAAGGGTTACCACCCCTAAATCAAAAGCAAAATTTTAAAATCTTATTAATGAAAAACAATAAATATATTCCTGCATTTCAATACTTATTGCAAAGCTGATTTATATTATTGAATTATTTAATATTATATATCACCTAGTTTAATCTTACTTGTGACAATGAATTATTAGTAATATCTATCTAAATAATAAAGGGATAAGTTATCCTATCAAAAAAAGTTACTATTTAGCAATCTATTAATCCTCTGAGCTCGAATGGCAGTCACTATTCAAGAATATGCATCATTTTGATATTTTTTTAAATGTTGATCTCTAAAAATACTCACAGAGTGATAAAATGATGTAAATTGAATTTTCGGTGAAATTTAATTTTAAAAAAATTATATTCATTTTTCAGAGTAATAAATTAGTCCAAGTTTTAGGTGAATAATTATGCATCGAATTATTTTTTTGATTGCAAAGGGTAATAAAGGCAAATTGGAAATATTATGATAAAAATGATATGAACCACCATCGCTTTTTTCCCAACTTGCAAAAATAAAAAATAACTGGACCTAGCAACTATTTCTTAATTAAAATATTATTTTGATAATAATTAATATTTTGATGATTATGATTATGATTTGATGATATAATGATTCCATAAGAATATTTTTTTCAATCTTACTAGCTAGTCGTTTAGATAAAAATAATTCACAAATGCCCTTATTTTAACATGTTAGTTGAAACAATTTGCTGTTTTACAGATTCATTTAAAAGTTTATCTATCATTAGTTATATTTTTGAACTTGCACTCTGTTTTACCAGGACAAACTCGGGTCCGATATGGCAATATATGATATTATAAACATGAGAGCAGATAGAAAAAGACTCTAATAGTTAGTTAAAAAAAATGTGTGCGCGTAATTTTTTTTTTCAGAAAAGATAGCTATATAGATAAACTTAAAAAGCAAAACTTTAAATATAAATGCAGAAGTAAAAAAATAAAGCAGAAAGTGGGACTCGAACAGAGAACCCTCAACACATGCGGCATTTATATCGTTCTGACTACTATTCTGTACCACCCATGCTTCGAAGCGGAACTTTAATATACTTATTCTAATAGTTAGTAATAAAAAAATGTATGCTTATGCCCGTAAAATCATTTTTTTCAGGAAAGATACCGATATATAGATAAACTTACCGATATATAGATAAAGATACCGATATATAGATAAAAGCAAAATGTTATCTAAATATAAAATTTGATCCAAATCGTTAGAGCCGTTTCCAAGATACACGAAATATATTTATATAATACACAAGAATTGTTCCTTTACAATTATAAGATATTTCTTCTGTTTTCTGGTTGAAATATGTGAGCAAATTTCCTGTGTTAAATCGTTTTGAAAACCAATTTCTGTAATTACAAAATTGAAACTAGATGCAACCAAATACTGCGTTCGTTTTTGTCTTTCACATCTTTAGCTGAAAATGACGATACTTAGTTCTTTCAATATAAGAAAAAAAAATATCAAAAATGAATATGTTCAATTGAAAAAAAGGTTTTAAGAATTTAATAACAAATCATAATTATTATCTTGAAGAATATTTTCCATTATATTTTAAAAATTGATAAAACCGATTAATTTTGACTCTCAATTTATTATGTTTCTATTGCTAAACTTTTACATCAAGTCAAATTCAATAGTTAAGTCATTTTTATCACAACACTGAAATTATTTCTTCACACACAAAAAAAAAATAATTACTGGATGTTTGAATAAAAGTCTGTCCTCATCCGAAGAAATAATTTCGCAAAGAAAAAAAACTATAAAGAATTTTAATTATCATATGTACTCATTTTATTCATAATAAGCTCAGTTTATGAATGGAGAATTTTTAGCGTTGCAATTAAATACAACTCAAAGGCCAAAGCTGTTAAGTAATCGTTTTTAATTATAAAAAATCTTTGGAAAAATAAAATTTTTAAGCAATACAAACAGTTTTCGCACGAAATAATATATAACACTAGAATTTTATGTTTACTTAAAAATTAATAACGACGCATTTCGTATATCGGTTTCTTCTGTATCGATATGGATATGTTTCATCGATTGTAAAACACTCTATGAACTTAATTTTCTAATAACTAAGTAATTAATGCTTAGGGATTTCAAATTAATGGTCGTTACACCTTTTTATGGGAAATATGTGTGTGTGTGTTTTCGTCCATTTGATAGTCGTTTGGCTGCTGAAAGTAAATATTTGTGGAAAGCAGACGATAAAAAGTATGAAAAAAAATGGCTCTAATTGCATTGTTCATTTATTTTTTACCCACAACTTGGCAACGTAAGTTAATGATTTTTTTTTCTTTTTATTTCGTTTTCTGCCGATTTTTTCAACGATAAAAATCAATTTGGAAGCTATTGAAAGACTTAAACTGGAAACCATGTAACTTATTTATGGAGCTGGTGGAGAAAAAATTCCCAAAGGAAAGGTTTATCTTGAAAGACTTCAGAAAGAAGGAGTAATAAATGAACTGTAATTTGCATAGCAGAAGCTAGTTCATTTTTTTCTGAGTTTATTTGTTCTTTTATAAACCTTGTTGACAGATAATTTATTTTGAAGGCTAGTCAATAGTCGAATAAATTTATACAGTAGTTTAGCTTAAATACCATGGAATGGCTTAGATGAATGCCAAAAAATTCACATGATGGAAAATATTCAAAATGAATTTGATCCTTAGTAGATGCAAATTATATCTTATCACCATTTAAAATACACGAACTCATTGAGTTTATCATAAATAATTTAACTGATATAGAATTTTGGGCAGTATTTATATTTTAACCTCATGCTATTGGGTAATTATGTCTTATCTGCCTGCCATTGGCGAATTTCCGCTTACAGCCTGCCATTGGTGAACTTTGCCAGCATATCATTGGTGAACATATTCAATAAACGAATATGAAAAATTTGGTAAATTCTTTTGACGACTAATCCCTTATTATATTAAATACCAAATTTTTAGCGATTGCTGGTTTCATGTTAACACGCACGTGACATATTAGTCTTCATACTACACTAAAAAAAATGACCCGGTATTCACAACATATGATTAGCACTGAAACTTGAGACTAAGAAAAATAATACGAATGGGTTACTTTTAAATACGATACTCAATTATTTGAATTAAATTTAGATTCAAATTTTAAAAATTGTTATATATATAAACCGACTTAAGATTAATGTCCCTCCACCAAAAGTTGAATTTTTGGTTGCAGTTTTTTATTTTATTTATTTGTTTGTCAAATATATTCATGACATTTTTTAGTGTTACTCTTAAAACCATTTGTTACCATATCTTGAAGCCATCCAAGATGTTGAATGTTTTCAAAGTTTTAAGCGTCTGTATGTTTTCCTCACTCTTAAAGAAATAACTAAGCTTAAAGATGGATTTACATTCCGTCAGTTATAATATTCCAGTGAGAACACGCATGCACAGTAGAAACACTGCGCATGCTCTAAAAGAGCGGGCAATAGCTAGCCCTTGTCTCGACAATTACTTCCAACTGTTTCTGGTTTCTGGGCATGCGGGGTCTTTTTGGATGGATTATAGCTGGCTGAATAAAAACCCTACATAAGATTTATCATAATGTTACAAACCTGCAATTCGACTTCCCAGCATAGTTTGTTCCATCAATAGAAAGAAAGTTTTACAGTCATCTGAATGGGACGGAGTCCAGGTGGCGCGTCGGGAGTACCAGAGCTTGGCGACTTGACGAAGAATTTGGCGACTTTGGTGCCAAAATAGATTATACCCGAAACTTTGAGAATTTTCCCGATCCGTCCAGTAGGATCCGAGATACACCTCGAACGTTTTTGATTGGTTGAGAGGCTTCTAGCCCCGCCTCCTGAGACCTATAAAAGGGTCCGCAGTTGTCAGAGAAGTCAAGTCCGAAGACGGAGCAGGAGGAGTCGTAAGCGACAGAGCGGAGTAGGCGGAAACGACGGTGAGCAGCGATGGAGTCGAGCTTGTGCTGAACTGAGCTGTGCGCTATTATCTGTAGATTCCGGTTGTATGCTGCTGTTGTATGCTACACGTCTCGGCTCAAGATAGTCGTCTCTATGCTGTATATAGTTGTCGTTTTGTGCTGTCCTGTGTGTCTTCGTGTAAATAAACGTCGTTGTTTTTATTCTACTTCTGCCTGCTGATTGAGCGTTCTCCACACTATATAACTTCCACTATCCAAACGAACCCCTGTAAAATTTCGTAACAATAACATTTCTAACCTTTGATTTGTAGACTGTAACCTAGATATTTATCAAATTAAATTTCCAACCTTTGTTGTGGATTGCTTCATTTAAAAATAACTCAGGAGTTTTAATTTCATGTATTACTGAATCAAGATTTTTGGCTTACGTATTTTAGAACTGTTTCAAATATTTTGCTTGTTGTGTATAATGCAAGGATGATTTTAAAATTCCCTCATATTGTAAAATATCTCATCAAAAACTGGCTTTCAGAGCTAACTTATTAATATTTTTTGTCGTTGTTGTGGCTTATCTTACATTTGTCTGACGAAGTCAGACAACGTCCCTTCGACCGTTGACCCAGAAAAAGTCGGGGACCAGAAGGGGAGGGGGGTGGAATATACACTGGTGTGCAAAACTTAAGCAACAGGTATGTTTTTTACCATAACTTCAAAAGAAATCATCTGAGAGACATGAAATTCAGAAATGAGATATAGCATTTTGTTCTCAAAGAATGACGAAAGCATAGTTGCGGAGGAATGAATGTAATGCATACAGTATGGAATCAAACAAAAAAAAGGCTTTATTGAACTCATTGTATCGTTACACATGATTGTCTGTCCAAGACGAAGAACAGCAAGCAGATGTTCCTTAGTATGGGATATGCCCTCCCCTTACTGCAATGGTTGCTTCGCACCGTCTCCCCATACTCAGCACCAGATTGTCCAACAGTTCTTGAGGTAAGAGTGTCCACTCCTCAATCAGCATCTGTTTAAGTTGTCGGGTGTTCCCAGGAGGATGTCATCGTGCCGCAAGGCGTCTCCCCAAAGCATCCCACACATGTTCTATCGGATTTAAATCAGGGGAGCAGGCCGGCCAATCCATTCGAGTGATACCTTCACTTTCCAGGAGCTTCTCAACAGCATGAGTGCTGTGTGGCTGTGCATTGTCATCCAGAAAAACGAAGTCTGATCCAATGGCACCTCGGAACAGACGCACATGGGGAAGGATCACCTCCTGACAATAACGATCTCCAGTTACAGAACCTCTGTAGAAACCGTGGAGCTCAGTCCGCCCGTTCATCATAATGCCTCCCCAGACGACAACTCCAGGACCACCGAAACGGTCTCTTTCCGTGATGCTACAAGCGATTCCCCACGCCAGTTGATTTGGAGAGAGGTCGGGACACGGTTTCATCCCAGTAACATCACTGAAAGAGACCGTTTCGGTGGTCCTGGAGTTGTCGTCTGGGGGGGGGGCATTATGATGAATGGGCGGACTGAGCTCCACGTTTTCGACAGAGGTTCTGTAACTGGAGATCGCTATTGTCCGAAGGTGATCCTTCCCCATGTGCGTCTGTTCCGATGTGCCATTAGATCAGACTTCATTTTTATGGATGGCAATGCACAGCCACTCAGGGCTCATGCTGTCGAGGAGCTCCTGGAAAGTGAAGATATCACTCGAATAAATTGGCCGGTGTGCTCTCCTGATTTAAATCCGATAGAACATGTGTGGGATGCTTTGGTGAGACGCCTTGCGGCACGATTACATCCTCCTGGGAACACCTGACAACTTAAACAGATGCTGATTGAGGAATGGACAGTCTTACCTCAAGAACCATTGTACAATCTGGTGCTGAGTATGGGGAGACGGTGCGAAGCAACCATTGCAGTAAGGGGAGGGCATATCCCATACTAAGGAACATCTGCTTGCTGTTCTTCCTCTTGGACAGACAATCATGTGTAACGATACTATGAGTGCAATATAGCCTTTTTTTATTCCATACTGTATGCATTGTATTCATTTCTGCTCATCTATGCTTTCGTCATTCTTTCAGAACAAAATGCTGTATCTCATTTCTGAATTTCATGTCTCTCAGATGATTTCTCGTGAAGTTATGGCAAAAAACATACCTGTTGCTTAAGTTTTTCACACCAGTGTGTGTCCTCTCTGAAAAGTCTGAAACAGTCCAGGATGTGCTCGGCAGAAACTCTCTGAACTTGTCATTTAGATCACACCGCAAACATCTTTCTGCTCTCTAGGAATGAAAGATTTTTTTAGGGTGACTCCTTGCCGAGAGAAAACGAATAGCCCGGCTCTTAGCCCACATATCATTTAATATTTTTTCATATGAAATTATTATTAATAAATCGATTAAATTATCATAAAACTACCTTTGTCGTCATAAACGGTCGAAATATATTCTTACGAATATTTAATACTGCTTTCAGGCGTTATTTAGTCTCATACAGTTAGTTCTGCAGATATTTTAATTGTTGCTGAATGAATACCTAGTTAGTAGCCTCCGGCCTTGCTTATAAATTTGACGACAAGAATGAAAATTCTCGATTATACAAAAACTTATCCGATAACTTTAATAGGAGCCAAGATTTGAGATCTAGAGAGTCCAATACATGGTTTCAGAGACAATAAAAGAGCAGAAGAGAGCTAATATCAGTTAAGAGAGTTCTCCCTTTCGAGTTTTGATTGCGAAATCATTTATCCAATTGTTTTGCACTCACCGCTCAAGTACCACGCAGCTATTTAATCAGCGATTTGCTGTCTATTAGAGTATTACTGATTTCTACAGATACTGTCTCTTGTGAACCAGGCCGCGTTTTACTAGCATGTTAATTTATTTGGAGAATGAAACACCTTTATATATTATCTGGTTTGTGGGAGTTCGTCGTGCAATAATTGAACATATTTCCTTAACAATGTAGAAAAAAGTATGAAAGTTAGCTGCCGATTGCAATAATTTTTTCCGATATGATTTAAATGAAGACTTGCGTTGTATTAAGGTGAGAAAAAAATCAAAGCGAATACAGCTCCCCCCCCAATGCTTTCACGCATATACTCAGACAAAATTGTTCTCTCAGTGAACGCCTTGCATGATATTGGCGTATAATAGTTAAAAAATATTTACCTTTGTCTTGAATTTAGCATTTTTACTGAATCCAACCCCGACTTGTGGCTAATAGTGTATAAAAATAGAAGTTGTGCTTTCTATTCGTTTTATACAATAGCAAACACAAATTTGACACAGAATTACACTTGTTGTCGCAAAATCACATACCAAATTTGATATACTTAATCATTGCGTTTTTTAGTTATCGAGTTTACAGGTTTCTGAAAGTACAGATTATAGACGGTCAAACCCTTATTGGATTTGGTTCAAAATTTGATAGATAGCAACGCCATGGAAGTCAAATATATATTTTGTTTGCCAACGGAATCTAAAACAATCATCGGTTTTACGCATGCGGTAGGATGGGTTTAATCCGGCAAAATAAGGGTGATAGGCAAGAGGAAAGGAGGAAATGTTTACATTTAACGATAAAGTAAATTCACAAAATGGTGCAAATCCTTCTATGTGTCACCCCTTAGTTAGATAGAACATTCGAACAGTAGTCATCACAGAATACTGAAACGAACTATACCGAATTTTATTTATCAAGCTGTCTTCGTTTTGCAGCTATCGTGTTAACTTATATTCAAGTGATGGAGACAGAATTCCTCTGAACGAAATTTGTTAAAATTGTGATAGAAATCTGAAAATTTGGTATAAAGAATGTATATAAAATTTCAACAGCGTATCTCAACGCGTTTTTTATTTATTTTTGTCGCAGACAGAAAGACAGACATACAGACCGATCTATTCCAAAAATTTTCTTTTTGAGTATAGGGAGGTCTAAAACGTAGAGATTAGTCAAAACCTCGAGTTCAAAATCTTTAAAGAATACTCTACTTACCTTTTACTACGTATACGAGAAAGTAATAAATATTTTAAAATAATGCTAATGAAAGAAGATTCAAATTCTAAAAATTACAATGGATATTTTAATAATAGCACCAGTATTTTCATTTCACTGTCCCCAATATTATTTCATCATTTTCTAAAGTATTCTATGTTTAATATACATCTAAAAGCGCAGATTTCATTTATCGGTTTTATCGAAAATAATCTTCAAAATTATTATGAATTTTGCGGTGAATCTTGAGAATCGTGTTCGATTACTCCGCAAATAAGCCACGAAGGAAACAAATTCAAACTCATATTATGTGATGAACCAGTAAAACAAGTTTCTATCACGTTGTTGCGGTGATTTCTACAGAATCCACAAGTATTCTGGAGAGCTAACGAACTAACTTGTAATTCCCAGTACTTCTACCGTTATTTTATTTGCAAAACTAACGAATCTTTTCTCTTTGCATTTTCTAGATTCAACGTAAAATGGAATTAGCATAGCAACATTAAAATCAAAAATATTCTTTCTACAACGAAGCACATATTAAAACTTTCCCCTCCCCTAGAGATATAAACTTCGCGCGCAACCCACGCACAACTCTTCGCGTGGTTTCACTTACTCGGAAACACAACACAAATGCAGCGGCAGCAGCTGCATGCAGAAACCAGAAAATCGAAATGAAATATTCAAACATCTGCAGCAGAGGCTGAAAATTATAATCTTTTGTAAGGACCCCTTTCTCCAAATCAAGACATTCGATTATTTATTCTACTAAAATTGGGGAGAGAAGAGAGATAAGACCTCTTGAAAGCTAATTCTCATTCATTTGACGTTCCTCTCTCATTCGCTTCCTTTCACTTCAAATCTACTTAAGAGGACTCAGCGTTTCAAAATTTTAATCTGCTTGCATCCGTTACCTAACACAGTTTTCACCGTCTTTCGAGTTCTTGACATTTTCACTGCAACTTTGACGATCTAAATACGCAGAAATGAACCAGCACTTCTCACTGAATATGCAGGAAAGGAACATGACAGCGTCTTGATATCTTGCGCCTCTCTATCAGTTATTCGAATTTTCAATCGCGAAGGCAGACGATAATTTATATCAATTAGGGATCGCAACTTTGTGTGATGGGAGTGGCATTTGCATAAATCGTTTGAGGGTATAATGTATAGTAATGTGGATTGAATGTATTAGTTTCCTGCAAGATGCTTCGTTTGAAGAGCGTTACAGTGACATTGTAGATTTGGTACTAAGTCAGAGCACTCTGGAATTCAATTATTATTAGTAATAATAATAATAAAAATTGTATATATATATATATATATATATATATATATAATATATATAATATATATATATATATAATATTGTACGTGTAATATTATTACGGCAAATGCATAAATGTCCAACAGCCAACATCGATAGATTGATAGTATCTAGCAAGAGATTGGCGTACTCTTACGAAGAATGAATGGCGCACTCTTATGAACAATTGCATTAACAACTAAAAGTTTTGCAAATAGGCTTTATACAACGTTTATCACTCTTTCTCATGATTTTAAGATTCTTCATCCTCTCTTTCTCATAATGTGTGGAATGTAGGGCCTCAATGAATTGTATGGGATTTGAAAAAATATTTCCTGAAGTATTGAACTTTTTATTGACTCTATCGTGCGAATATGTATTTTGGATGCACTTTTTTCGACCGATTGGAAGAAAAAAAAATCACGTAGAACTACAAATGTGGGCTCAAAACCATTTTCTATCTTTGATATGTTTGTCATTGCGTTTCAAAGGCATCACATTCACATGCGTGCGAAAATGCAGACATTAGAAGATCAAGTGTTTAGCGAATTTTGTTCGAAATTTGGTAGGAAACATTTTTAGATGCTAAACCTACGTACTAAATTTCATTTATCTAGCTCAATATGCTAAGTTTAATCGGACCATCAAATGCACAGACTTCCAAGAAATGGAGGATTGCCTTGGCCTGTTGGTAAGGTGTCGGGTGAGGAAACTGGTGGTTTTCAGGCTCGAAACTCGATTCACCCGAAGAACACTTGTGTAAGCGTGTCTAGTGTGTGTTACGTCCGTCGGGGCGAAACGTCCTTTCGCTGATGCGGTGTGGAAGTTTGGAGAAGGTGTTGCAAACTCAGGTGTCTTCCTCGTCATCCGATCATGGTTTAAAATTACGAGGTCTGTTCCAAATTAGTCTGGTATTTTTTTAAATGATACAGTAATGTAATTTAACTGAAGTGATCAAAGGATTGGATTTCAATCAAAATTTGTTGATAGATAATCCAAGTGCCAAATTTAATCCTCACCGCTCAAATAGTTTTTGAACTATCGTGCTCACAGTCAAACAGAAATGTGTTTCTTAAAATCAGACAGGTTGAAACATTGAGATTCATCAAAATCTCAAATTCAAATTTTGTACTTTTTTTTGTACACAATGAAGTTTTTAAAAAAATTCCTCAACTTTTTTTGGTAATTGAAAACATTTCATAAATGCTTTTAAATGTACTTATATTATTTCTAAGAGTATCATTTCTATAATGCAATCTTGTTTTGACATCGAATTATCTGATAAACAAAAATACTTTTTATCATTTAATAATGTAGGAAATGAGACTTTTCAAAGCCATCTTGATTTCCATCATTTTTTTTTCAAACCTTGGGTTTCATTTCAAGTTCGAAAACAACATGTTTTTCTTAAAATATTCATTAAATCCCATCGGAATCTAAATCTTCCAATAACAAATCCAACCTGTTATCACCAATCCAACCAATCAAAACAGACAAACTTCTTAGGAATTTCCTAGACAATAAGTATTTCAACAAATGTCGAAAACAATTCCAATTCAGCAGAACAGAACGCTTCACTGCTACAACGCTATCGGCCTTTCCCTTCACAAAACAGATAAGACCACGTGATTCGTTCCCTATCTAATCATGGCAAAGCATTCCTAGCCAATAAGGATTCAGCTATGAGAAGGCAAATATTCGTTGCAGAAAAGGAATACATTCTACCCCCATCCTTTGTTTCTCACAAACAGAAATGACATATTCTCGAATTTACTGTGTAGCACCCACCATCTGTGTAACGTATTGTGTACATAATGTTTGCCTCTGATGTATTCTGATTCGTGGCAACTGGAAATCGTCTGTTGAGAGGAAATATGGTGTAAGGTTGGAAATTGGTTTTTGATAGTGGTATTAAGGTTACAAGAAAGTGATTCATTCTCTTTTTTTTTAAAGCGGATTTTTGGTAAGGCAAATATTTCTTATCCGTTGAAGTAGTGAATGATTAACTTTAAGGAAAAACGGCAACAGTAAGGGATTTTGTATTTAAAAAAAAACGTTTCAGATGGCAAATTTGGAATTTATTCCAACGTAATAGCATTTGTTTAACAAAGTCCAACATATCCGAGTAGATTTTAAAGATGCTTTTCCCAGAAAAGTAGGATTTTTTTTTAAATATTTTTTATGATATGAAAATAAAGTCTAAACTTCATAGATTCTAAATCAGACTTTGCTTTTGATAAAGTATTGGAATTATAGATACATTAGTTTCAATAATACGCAATAAATAAAAAATGAAATCGGAAACAGTGGATTTTATTTCTACCGTAAAATTATTTAATATAATACACTTAATGTGTTTATATTCACTCTATACCTACTCAGCCGTAGTTTGCTATTTTTTGGTATTTCTGTTCAAAAAAAACGTGAAAACAAAGTCCAAGGTATTCGAATAGGTTGTAAAGGAAGATAGGTTGTATGTTTGATTTATTTTTCTTTTATGATCGGAAAATAAAGTCTAAAACAGACTTTGTTTTGATATATGTAAGATAGAACTATAAATACTGTAATTTCAAAAATATACAACAAATAAAAATCAAATCGGAAACAGTGGTATTTTTTATCGAAAATGAGTGATTTATTTTATTTTTACCTTAAAATTCTCTAAAATAATATTTGATATGTTTATATTCACTCTCTACCTATTCAACCATTGTTTGCTAATTTTTTGGTATTTCTATTAAAAAAGAGGAAAAACACTTGTTTCCAGCGCATTTGGATGAACATATTTACAAGTAGAATATCTAAACACAATTTATAAAGAATGAATATTTCACAGTGATTGATTCATGGAAAACATGATACCTTAAAATTAATTCAATAAAATTCCATCAAATTTTTAAGCATGCATCCTTTGTGAGTGTGATGTACGGCGAATTTTAAGATAACTTCATTTAAACATGTTTAACAGTCGTTTCAAGATCGAAACATTGACAAATTTTGACAAAAATTTATTGACAGTAACTTCAAATGCTCATAATTTTTATTTTGTGGTCTGTTACATTTTATGTAGTTTGAGCTATATATTGGTAAAATAAATATCAAATATCTCTATTATTTTTTAACTTATGCTGTCTTTACAAACATTGAAAATTTTACTAAATTTTCCTTAAATAAGCAGTTTTTTTTTTCTCAAAAACTAAAAGCAGTGAGTGTATTTTTTTCCTTCAAATAGTGACCTTTCATGTCTGTTTTAGCTATATAGTACAGTAACATTTTTATGTACCATTTTTTGAAAATTCGTCTCCGAACCTTGTCGGATACCTTAAACATAAAACCATTCTATTATATTTGTGGAAGAAAATTATTGAAAATTTTTACTTGTGTTTCATGAATTTAATTACCCGATAATATTAGCGGAAGAAAATAATTAAGAATTAGTATTCTTAAATGATGTAGGAACCGTGGTAGCCAAGATTTCAGCTTTGGGGCTGGAAGGGGCCCAAATTCGAGACACCTTTTCGCCAAAAATCCGCCTTGTAAGCGAGTCCATGCAAATTAAGTTCGTCGAAGTTCTCCTAGGTATTTGGCGAAAAGATACAAGCTAGGTAATTGTACTCATCATCCGACTGCAGATTCAAAATTATAAGGATCTTCTTAACGATTTCATTTCTATTCCGACCAAATACGGCCGTGAGAATTCTATACTAATGCGCTATGTTTTGGCATTTTTTTAAATCAAACGAAGAATTCAGAATGTAAAACGAAGAAATCTTTAATGATGCCTTGGTTTACATCTTGTATTTTTGCTTTGCAACAGAAACTAGCCAAATAACGGCTGATTATCAAAGAACTGCAACGGCCAGATCTTTTTTGGTTAGTAGCAAAAGAGTTAAATTGCCCTAATGCTGCTTCTAAACGGGACGTTAATTTGATTAAAGTTAAATAAACCAAAATAAATTCTTGAATAAGGGAAAATTTGTTGCATTCAAATAACACAGGTTATAAGCATTAAACAGCTGCTGAAGTTTAATGGTCATAATTTTGTCTAGCAGCTGGAGGGTACTGTGTTCAAGACTTGATTCCATGGAGAATTATCCTTGCTTATGGATAACTGCTTCTAACAAGCTAATCCACTATGAAAGAGGAGTATGATTATTAATGGAGTTGCGGTGACAGATGAGTATACAGCATATTAATATGATTCGCAATATTGAAGGAGTGTTTGCTCAAGAACTCTTTTAGGCCATTATTTCGCGGTTATTTCATGTCACTGGAAGCAATTTTACAGAATGCTGGTGATTACATGTACATGAGGTCCCTTCGAAACTTTCTCGCTTTCTCTCAAATAAAGGAGTTATTCCAAAGAACGCCTTGAATGACATTGGCGTACAACCGTTACGAAATATCAACCTTTGGAGCAAATTTAGCATTTTTATTGAATCTGTCTTGTCATCCTTGGCGAGTTGTTTCGAGATTAATTCCTGGCCTATCTTTAATAAGCATCCAAAAATCGAATTTGTATTTTCGGCACATTTTTTTCAACTAATTGAAAAAAAAATTATACAAAATTGCGCTTGTAGTCACAAATTCTCATACCAAATTTGATATATATTAAAATCATCGCATCTTCAAGTTATCACATTTAAAATATAGATCAACAGACGGTCAATTCCTTGATTGATTTGGCTCAAAATTGGAAAGATATCTAGACTATAGATATTAATTCTAAGCATCAAATTTTATCTATATACTTCTTTTCGTTTTGGAGTCATCGTGGTAGATTATATTCGAACCGCTGGACAGGCAGACTTTCTCTGAGCGAAATTTGCTCAAAATTGGATAGGATATATATTTGGTATAAAGACTGTATACCAAATTTCTTACTCAAAGCGGTTTTGAGTTATCTTTATCACAGACATACGGGAATTTTTCAAAAATGTGTTCTTCGAACTCAGGGAAGTATAAAATAGTTAGAGTCTCAAAATCTTGAGTTCGGATTTTTTGACGATTACTATACTTTCTCTATACTACGTACACACTAAAGTGATAAGGATTACAAATTCATACCTGCATTTTATCGACTGTATTGCACCGTTGCCATTAATAAAAGCCCTATTTCTGTAGAATACCTGTTATTTAACATCATTCAAGGAATTGCCGTTTATTTTTCACTGAACAATTTACTACAGTTTTCAGCGCCATCAGAGGTTTTTGTAAATTTTTAAAGTTTTCTATTAAACTTTTCCCCCATTTTCTCATAATGTGAACTTCAATTATTTTACTCTTAGAACAAAACTCTCGGGAGTTGTCTCCCGAAACTTTCTCGCATACTACATGTTAAAGATATTAACTCTAATCATTCACAGAAAAACTGTAAATCTTAAATAAGGCCACAGTGGGCATACAAATCCATAGACGTTTAACTGTTTTAAAGATTTCTTTCAAGGTTTAATAAAAATATACTTTTCAAATATTATAACTGTAACCGAATTTCATTTATTTAAGTCTTTGCATATTGAGTTACCCCATTTACATGCACTGAAACGTACTACCTAGAGACAATCAAGCTCTTGTCGGATTTTGCCTAAAATTTGATACAGATTTACACTTCGGATGTTAAATATGCTTTAATGTTAAATGTTATGTGTTAATAAATGTTAAATGTTATGTTTTAATGAATGATGTTATGTGTTAATGAGTGTTAAATTTTATGTGTTAATAAATGTTAAATGCTATGTATTAATAAATGATGTTATGTGTTAATGAATGTTAAATTCTATGTGTTAATAAATGTTAAATGTTATGTGTTAATGTTAAATGTTAAAAGGTTAAATGCTAAATTTAAATGTTATCCGTCTAGCGCAGAGGTTCCCAAACTTTTTTTTCTCGTGGACCACTTTCAAAGTTTAACTATTTTCCGTAGACCCCCTGCTGCTACATTTCTACTGTATTCCCATAACTCCTAAAAAATATCACCCTAAATTGGGGGTGTTAAGAAGGAAAAAAAAAATAACACATTTTCTTGTGTCCTATTAATTAAAATAATACTTGTGGTTATACAAAATTATAAACATTTATTATTACAAACAATCAACAATTGACAAAAAAATCAACAATGAATTCTGAAATGTAAATCAACAATAAAAAATAGTCACATTTTTAATGAGACGGATCTACTTGATGAATTGACAGCAAATTATCATATTTGGCTTCAGTTTTGTAAGAATTAATCTCAAATTTCCCCGTTCTGTGATGTTCAATCTGCTCCTTTTTATTGTTAACAGGTTGGTAACGGCACTAAAACTGCTTTCGACAAGATATGACGAGGGAAACGCTATCAAAAATTTTCTCGCAATTTCCTACAGGCCAGGATATTTTTCGGGGATATCTTCCTGCACCCAAAATGTTTGATAACCTTTTTTAAATTTCACCTTCAGTTCCTCGTGAATGTTGAGCTCAAGTAGCTCCTCTTGTAATACCACATTCGCCTCTTCCGTTTCATCAAATGGGGTTATGATCCATGGTGGTATTTCCATTGTCAGAATATCTTCAAATCTATTTTTGAAGTCATCATGCAGGGTATTTAAATGTTGAGCGTATGTCTGAATATCCTCATCAGGACATTCTATCTGAGATAAGTGCGGAAACTGGGAGAATTCGCGCCGACTAATATTTTGCTTCATTAATTTCAATTTACCAAGACAAGCCGAACTTACACCCTTTGTTTTATTAAATTAAAGCTGTCCTCTTGTAACTACAAGTTAACGTCATTGAATTTTATGAACAAATCTGTTAAGTACGCAATGTCCGCTTTATATTTGATCAGATCTTTATATTTGATTATTTAAATCCGGTGCTTTAGTTTCCAGACACTCTATCACTGATTCGAATAGTGAACATCCATTCACTAACAGTCACATTTTTATGTTCAAACTCCCGGAAACAAATGAGTAACGTTTTGTTCTTGGCATTCGTATTTATACTAATGTCGATTGCAAGCACAGCGCAAGTAGCATTTCATACCTTTGCAGGTCAAAACAAGCATCCCGGACAAGCGGGCGCACGGGCGGCACTTTGCAAGTCTCGACATGTGGTGTACACGTGTACTATTATCTATTGTTCTATTCAATTCTGTGTTTGAACTGAGTCTCGATTATTTTTGAGTACTTGCCTAATGAATGATGCTATCTGCCTACGTTGATAGGTAAATCCAAGCCAAAAATTTTGTTCTTTATTATGAAAACCAGAATTTTTCGTGGACCCCACTTACAACTTCTGAACCTCTATTTTCTTTTCACTTCTACGTGGACCCCCGTGTGGTCTCCTATGGACCCCTGGGGGTCCACCTGGACCACTTTGGGAACCTATGGTCTAGCGTTTTACGTTTTATGGATATCTTGTTCATCTGTACTCAGAAAGACAGCCAGATAAAATGCTTTTTTTTATGACATGGAGATTTGATTCGTGGTAATTCATTAAATTTTCGAATTCTTAATATTCGACGATTGCGATATTTTCTATTTATATTTTTATATACTCGAAAAGTTATATATTTATATATTTGGGAAGTTAATAAAATAATAAAAATTATTACTGTTGCTGTTTTTAACTGAAAAGTTTAATTTCCCCTTTGAGAAAAGCAACTTACTTATTATTAGAAGCTTTACTATCAGCTCTTTAGATCTGCCCGCACTCTCTTTTATATAATGTAATTTATTAAAACGAAAATAGATTTAAATATTTTAAGACAACTGTATTTTTTGGTTTCGATTTTCCTGCCATTTTAAAAACAACTTGCGTGACTTGAGGGAATTTGCGTGGGCTTTTAAAATATAGTTCAAAATTAAATCAAAAACTCGTTCTGAATTTTAATTTCCTTTAAAGTTGAGTTACTTCCGAAGTAAAAGGAATTTTGTGCTACATTTCAAAATGTCAGTAAATACTCCTACGCGATATGAGAACTATGTATTCTCGTGCTATTTTCGCAAAACAAAAATCTATCAAGGAAATTTTAATGTGTCTAAGTGCATAAAGTTATAAGAATTTACTTAGCTCTTATATTAGAAGTTTAATGAAACTTTACTTAAAATAGTACAATAAATGGACTAATGAATTTTGAAATGGAATATTATTTATAAGTGGAAAGAAATTTATTCTATTTAAGTCCTAATAGATCTGCGATAGCATTGTAAAATGTAATCTCTTTTTTTCTATACAGACAACAAAGTTGAAGAAATTAGAATTCTTTAATTCAGATACGTCTGTAAGAATTAAATGGCCGGCGTCCTAGCCGAAGGTTAGCGCCTCTTCCCCTTAATCTGGACTTCGCGGTTTCGAGTCCTAGTGCGGGCATAATTGTTATTTTCCCTGTTTTCTATCTGTGAGGCGTGTAAAAGAAAAGGAGTTCAGCAAGCGAGTCTGTGAGTGTCGTCTTCATATGAGCTAAAATCAGATTTCTGCCTTTTGGTTTCTGAGGGTCTTTACGCTCAGAAGCTACTGCACCCTTGGTTCCCCGATCTCTTGGACTTGGTTTGAATTGGTGTTCAATCCAACAGGGAGAAGCAACAACAAGAGAATTTGAAATTTAGGTAGTAGAGAGTTTCGCACTAAAAACTTCTCAAGACAATTCTGCAGATAATTTTAGATATTTTTCGAAATTAGTACAGATTTGTCTGATTGGCGCTGTAATACTAACTAAATTTATAACAGCTTGTGGAAACATCTAAAAAGAAAGAACTCTGAAAAACAAAACGAATTCGTAGATATCAATCACAAAAACCCATCAATAGCTACTTTGCAACAAAAAATCCAATTAGAAAAGTTTGTTGTAAACATTTTTTTAGGAATTTTAAAACAGCTTACTTTTGTTCGTTTTGCCGGACGGAATTGCCAGATTTTTGGAAAGAAAATTTGGCCAAATCAACGAAAGTAGCTTACGCCTTATCCTGAAATGTAAGTCCAGTAAGCCTCTTTCAGTCTCTCATATAGATTTTGTGAACACTGAAATGCAACATTTAATCAATACTAAATATCGTTACAAACCTGCAATTCGGCTTCCCAGCATAGTTTGTTCCATCGTCGGAAAGAAAGTTTTAAAGTCTGGAAAGTTACTGGACGGCGTCCAGGTGGCGCGTCGAAGGTCCCAGAGCTTGGCGACAAACATGGCGACCATTTGGCGATTTGGCGACGAATTTGGCAACTTTGGCGCCAAAATAGATAATACCTGAAACTTCGAGAACTTTCCCGATCCTTCCAGTAGGAACCGAGATACGCCTCGAACGTTCCTGATTGGTTGAGAAGCTTCTAGCCCCGCCTCCTGAGACCTATAAAAGGAAGCGGCCGCCACTGCCGGGAAGAGACGACGAAGCCAGTAGTCGAAGACGACGGAATAATCTGAAGACGGAGCGGGAAAGCCAGTAGTCAGAGTGGACGGAGTGGTCGAAGAAGAGTAAGTGGAGACGACAGAGGAGTCGAAGAAGTCATTAGTCAAGCTCGTGCTGAACTGAGCTGTGCGCTACTGTCTGCAGTAGATTCTGGTTGTATGCTGCTGTTGTATGCTACACGTCTCGGGTGAAGATAATCTTCTTCTGTGCTGTATATAGTTGTCGCTTTGTGCTGTCCTGTGTGTCTTCGTGTAAATAAACGTCGTTGTTTTATTTTCTACTACCGCCTGCTGATTGAGCGTTCTACACACCATATCAGTTCCACTATCCAAACGAACCCCGGTAAAGAAAATTTCGCAACAATATTATAAAGCTTTTCCCTACATTCCCGGAATTTGCGTTTAATCTAATCAGCCTTCGAAGCCTCTCTATATTCACCTGAAACTCGTGGCAATTGGCATACTAATAAACCTTGTTTGATATCTTTTGAGTACGTCTTTGTCTATCAAAATTATTCAAGTTACCACCATCTACAGCAGGGATGGCGAACCACTTGCACACGTGCCATTGATGGCATGGGGCACAATATTTTGGGCACGCCGCAGATCAAAACGGTTTGCATTTTAGTTTAAAATAACAAGACATATTATGAAAACTATTAACAAACAAATACTAGTTTAAAATAACAAGAAGTATTATGAACAAACGCGAATGTTACCATTCAATTTGAAAAAGGACACAGATATTTGTACGGCTGTTGAAAATTTGCTTGCTGAGAATGAAATTGATTTGAAAAGAATTGTTTCAGTAACTGATGGTGGGCAAAAAACAAGTTTCATTAATTTATTTCAAACAGAAGTAGAACATTCGATTCTTGAACTCCGCTGCATTATTCACCAACAAGTTTTGCATTCTATGAGTGGTTTAACATCTCTTGATAATGTAATGGCGTTAGTGGCAAAAATAGTCAACCTCATATCGTCGCAGGTTTTAAATAAGCGAAAGTTTGAGGCTTTGTTGGATGAAGTCAACTCTGTGTGTAATGGCTTACTAATGTACAATAATATTCGCTGTTTAAGCCGCGGGAATTTGTTGACAGCTTGGAAGAAATCAAACTGTTTCTGCAAAATGTGAGGGGGAGGGCGGGATTGAACAATATCCACAGTTGTTGGATGTTATGTGGCTTTCAAAATTGATGTTTTTTTACAGAGATATGCCAACATTTCGTTTAATTGAACGTAAAGTTTCAAGGCACAAATAAAGCAATTATCCTCATGAGGGATATCATTTGCTCTTTTGACACTGGATTGTATGTTTTAGGAAAAATATTAATAAAAAATTCAAGTACTTTCTAAATTTGAAAAAAAAATATCAAAGATTTAGACGTACATGAGAAATCAGACGAAGAAAAAGTTATTGAAGAGTTTATTTCCGCAATTCATTCGTCAATGAAGGAATTTTCAGCCAGATTTTATCTGTTCAAAGATTTATCAGAAAAGCTCAAGTTTATTATGTACTCTGCCTGATGTGACTTCATTTGATAAACTGAATTTATCCCAATTCGATTAATTGTAAATTGAAGAATTTGAAATGCAACTGATTGATTTCCAATCTACTTCAGTGTGAATTCAAAAATTTATTGAAACAAGGAAAAAGTGGGAATTGATTGAAACAGAAAGATTAACAAGCAATAAAAGTAAAAATGCCAGTAACGAAATTTTGGAAACTTGGAACTCGATTCCATATACATTTAATGGTTTGAAGAAGCTGGCTCATGCTATTTTAAACATATTTTAATCTCCTATGCCTGTGTCATTATTTTCTGAGATGAATAACATTAATAGTAACTCTTAGAAACCGTTTGGTAGATGGCTCAAATTCAGCATGCATTCTACTAAAAGTAACAACTTACAACCCTAATATAAGTTGTAAGTTGTCATCTAATCTGCAAAAACAGAAGTCACATTAATGTTACTCTAATTTGAATTACACCTATAACTACTATACAGTGCAAAATGTATTTTTTTCGTAGTAAATAAAGAGTTTTGAGTTGTTAGTATTTATTTTATTATTTTCCCAATAATCACAAGTCAAAATTATTTGACGGCTCGTCTATACCTCATTAAACATTTCTTTCGAAAAGAATTGCACGTCGCTCCATAAAGTCCTGACCTACAGTGTCAGGAATGTATTACATCCGTAGCTGTTAATATTCTTTTTATACCCGCAAACTGATTAAGCCTATTCGTGAAAGTTTTTGGTTGAATGATCTATTATGTCAGGAATATGTTGTAGAAATTTGGTAATACCGAGGACCGAACTCGCAACGTTTGGATTCGCAGCCAAGTAACATGACCACTAGACAAAAGTGATCACTCCTGTCTGTGAGCTATTATCTGGCTTATAAAGCTTCACCACAATGTTATATCCAATAGCTAATTGTTCCTTCTATATCTACATATTGAAAAATTCTACTAAGATGCATCCCGAATATTTTTGGTTGCAATCAGGCATGTGTTACTTTCGGCCATGCTAATTTTTTCTTCTATATCCAAAATCAAAATTCTTGCTTAATCGTTATTATTAATAAGCGACATATCATTCATTTAGGCACATTTTCTTGATCAAGGCATCCCCAATGCCAGGTGCTTACTTACTAAATAATCTCAATGCAATGCTATTGCTCTAGTAAGCTGTTCTGTCTGGAGGTTAAGAAACTTGAATTCAAGAACTCCATAAATTGACAAATCAATGCACTTTCCCATGTCATCCATTAGTTTTATTCTTCATTTATCATATTCTTTGCTTTTTAATGCATGATGTTGACATTTAAACATCACTTTACTGGAAGTAAATCTACGTCTTTTTAGCAGTCTATCTAATTACTGGTGTCTTTAAAAAAATCTGTTAGTCCATTTTCCATTAATTATAGGACATAAAACCTGTACAGAGATTATCAACTGAAATGGGAACATTGATATTCGAAAATAATTCAAGAATACAAAGTTCATTTTAGATATATCCCACATAAATTCGAAATGGAAAAAAATATTAATTCACACTTTTCTTCGATTTACAAATATATCTCGACATAATTAAACAATATTGTGGCTCGTAACTTAAAAAATTTCTGTGTGTATATTTTTATAAGAATACATTTTTATATGAATCTGCTCTTAAACTTGGCGGAATTAGACATTAATAATTTAGCTTTACAAATTCATTATTTAAGACAGGGAAAATAATACTATCAATTTTCAAAGCACGATAGTTAATTAAATATTCAATTAAATATAATTTAATTCAAATGATGTCGTTGTTCCATAGTCATTTCGGAACTATTTATGTCCTAAGAGATATGTTTATACCATCTTAAAATTCATTATTTTAACTTTTCAATGATGCTTTTTCTTGCATCTTTTCCGTTCAATAATCAAATTTAAAATTTTCAAAATTTATTAAAATGTTACATAGAATAGATAATTTTAAAATAAGGAAATTTACAGATATTCCGTTGCTGAACGCTGTTTTCTCTAAGAAGTTTTCCTACTCTGCCTTAAAAGTTTGATATTTCTGTTTTATTTCTCAACTATATATTTAAAAAAAATTATATTGGTTTGAAAAATATTTTTTACAATATCCGCACCAATGTTTTTTTTTTATTGTTGTTATTGTTGAAGATCAAAAATATAATCAAAGAACTCTTGCCAGATAACTTGAGCATATTTCTTGAAAAACACTGAAATAAAAGTGTAAAAGCAAACTATTAATAATTTAAACCAGAAATAACTATCGATTTGATTTATCGATATGAAAAAAAAATCAAATGTTAGCAATTTTTAAAAAAATTGTCTGCTTGTATTGGCATTTTCATTTCCTTTGAATATGTTTAAAAAGATGAAATAATTTTCTGTTTTATACAATAATAATTTCTATGTTAAAAATATTGGATATGAAAAAATTTAAATCAAGCAACGATCGCTATTTCGGCGTTTTGTTATTGCTTTGTTTTTTATGTATATTAAATACGAAAAGTAAGTATCAAACTATATAAACATTTCTTGAAAATACTTAAACTTGTCAATTTCAATACACAAAATTAAATAAACTATTACATCATTTTCAGGTTTTCAACTCACTGAAAATAAGAAAAAATATGTATAATTATGTTCGAAAATGCAAGGATTAAAGTATTAACAGTTGCATAAAAATATAATATATCATGTGGACCGCAAATTTGTAGTTGGACTTAAAAATAGGTATTTTTAAGCTAATTTAAAAATACCTACTTGTCAATATTTACATGCTTGCATATAGAATAAATGATATGCCTCGAACGTTTTGAGAAACTCAAAAACAAGTTTTAATTTATTTTACTTGTTGTTTACTTAAAAGTCAATCAAAGTTTTTTTTATACTAATAATATTTGCTTACATGAAAAAAAATAACATAAAATTATTCTTCGATTTTTTTAAGAGCTTTCAATTGGTTACTCTCAAATTCTTTGTTTGCATTAAAAAAGCTTATCAGAAATTGCTAACATTGTGAACTAAACGTTAGTTATTATAAAGTTTCAGACCGAGAAAATAAGATTAGACATATTATAGGATTTAGTTGATGAAAATCATGTTATTGCAAGATGTTTTTCATCAACTAAAGTACAGCATAATGCGCAACATTTTATATTTATCATTTTTTATGATTTAATAATGCGATTACTGTATAATATTGTAAAATATATATTTGTGTTGCTGAAGAAATATCAGTTTTATAACGTCCATTCAGTAAGAAAACCATCATGAATTGTCTCCCCAAAGTTTTCTCAAATATCCTCTAAACCTCAATAATTTCTAAATATTAACTTTTGGTGTGAATTTAGCATTTATACTGAATCTATAGTGTCATTATTGGCGAGTTATTTGGCGATTAATTCCTGGAATGCGTATAATAGTAACGGAAAATCAAATTTGTGTTTTAGACATGTTTTTCCTCGTCGGTTGAAACAAATATTTGTTAAAAAGCTACACTTGCAGACAAAAAATCCCACACAAAATTTGATATATTTAACTCATTGCGTTTTTGAGTTATCGAGTTTATATTTTTCTGAAAGTACAGACCGATAGACAGTCAACCCCTCATTCGATGTGGCTCAAAATTTAATAGGTGTCTGCAATACAGAAATTAAATTTGTGCACTAAATTTCATTCTTCTAGCCAGCTTCATTTTGTAATTATCATGTTAATTTATTTTAGAAGAGCCGGATAGATAAACTTCTGAGCAGATTTTGCTCAAAAGTTGATAGAAAATACATATTTGTTGTAAAGACAGAATGCCAAATTCCATTTGTCTAGATAAAAGGGTTTTAGAGTTATCTTTATCATAGACTGACAAAAGGATGTTTTCGAAAAATGTATTTTTCGAACTCAGGGAAGTGAAAAACTTGGAGATTCGTCGGAATGTGGATTTCGAATTGTTTGATGTTTACTATATTTTGTCTGTATAGTGTTGTAAATATTCAACACTTTTAATAGAAAACCATTTAAAAATTAATTTTAATAAGTATATCAATATAAACCAATGCAAGCAAAATTTTTCAGAGGTGAAAATCACAAAGAAAATATAGCACCAATTACAGCAATTTACAAAAGACAAAAAAAAAGCAGTGATTGCATATATAGTTTTAAAAAATTTCTTCAGTTTCTGTTAACCATACGTAGCTTGAAGCATTTAAAAAGAACTCGAAGGATCAAATATTTAAAATATATTCAGTTCCTAATTATCTGCGAAAAGTTTTATTTCTTTCACTCAACTAGTCAAAAGAAATTATTTAAATGCATCTAGAAAATTATTAATTAAAAAAACAATCTACAATGATAGGTATTTGATAGTTATTTTTCTTTTTTAAAATTAAAGAAAAATGTTTGAATAAATTACCTCAAAATAATTGAAAAATTATAAATAAATTAGAATATCAAATGCAGGAATTGCGTACCAATTTTTAAAAAAAAATTCAAAAAGTGAAGAATATTCAAATATTTCTCGAATTTCAACGAACTGTTTAAGAAATCGAAAAATGTTTTTTGGAATGCAATTGATTACTCTTTTAAAAAGTGAAAAGACTTTTTCCTACAATCACCCTACTACCCCAGACAACACAGCCCCTTACACAATATTACACATGCAGAATGTACAAAAATTGTACATCAATATTCAATAATATTATGCGGCGCATATTGTATAATAACATTGAATCTTGTACAATATGTGTGTGGTATTTGGACACTCATTCCCAAATCATTCAAATAATATAAATTCTAAAAGTAATCCAATTTACATAAATTCTAAAAGTCATTCAAATAACATTAATTCTAAAAGTCATTCAATTAATATAAATTTTAAAAGTCATTCAATTGATATAAATTCTAAAAGTCATTCAATTAATATAAATTCTAAAAGTCATTCAATTAATATAAATTCTAAAAGTCATTCAAATAATATAAATTCTAAAAGTCATTCAAATGAATCGTTGAATATTATACAATATGCATGTGCTACTGGGAAAATAATTCCCAAGTCATTTAAATAAAATAAATTCTAAAAATCCTTCAAATAACATAAATTCTAAAAGTTATTTAATTAACATAAATTCTAAAAGTGTAACCGGACAACTTTTCCAGCTTGCCACTTAGCGGCCGCTCGATAAACCTTCAGTCTGTGCTCTGGGGTCACGGATAAAGCATGGTGTTTACCCCCGAGAATTGTACTTTTCCTTAAATGTTTGTATTAATTGTTTGTCCTATAACTGTTTTACGTTTGTTATATCCTTTAATATTTTATGAAAAATATTTAAATCATTTAAGCTTCTTTCCTTAAGTGTTTTGTTTTTACCTAGCAGGAATAGGTTTTGGAGCCCAACGGTAACTAGTTTTGTTTAAGGTTACAAAAGTAAATTAATTAACATAAATTCTAAAAGTCACTCAAACAGCATAAATTCTAAAAGTCATTCAAATAACATAAATTCTAAAAGTCATT
>JAPMOR010046510.1:76225-130393 GCA_026543865.1 Argiope aurantia | reverse complement strand
CATAAATTCTAAAAGTCATTCAAATAACATAAATTCTAAAAGTCATTCAAACAACATAAATTCTAAAAGTCATTCAAATAACATAAATTCTAAAAGTCATTCAAACAGCATAAATTCTAAAAGTCATTCAAATAACATAAATTCTAAAAGTCATTCAAACAGCATAAATTCTAAAAGTCATTCAAATAACATAAATTCTAAAAGTCATTTAAATAACAAATTCTAAAAGTCATACCTAATTTCATTCAAAGTGATAAAACATTAAATAAGAAACATTTAAAGTTAAATTTTGAAATTCGGTAGACGTTTTGAATCAATATTACTACTATTTATGTGTCAATGATCATGTCTGTAAGTAAAATTAATAAATATAATCATCAAAAACAAATAACTATAAATGAGAAGCCATAATATGAGAAAGTAAGAGCTAAAATCATTCAAAACAACATAGAATATGGGATAAGAATATTTTATATTAAATTTTAAAATTCCGGCCTCTAGGCACTATAAGTCATAGATAAAATTCGGTATATAAATTTAGAGTCTATAGTTTAGATTCATATCATTTCTTGAGCCAAATCCAAAGAGGAGTTGACTGTCAATATACACTCCGTATATCCGAAAACTGTCTGTCTGTGATAAAGATAACTGATAAACACTTTGAGTTACATGGATGAAATTTGATAAACGATCTTTGAAACAATTTTGGTGATTTCTGTGAAGTTTGAAGCAAACTCCTTTCAAAGGAAGACTGTTTGTCTGGCTGTTCGAATGTAAGTTAACATGACTACAAAACGACGAGAGCAATATGGATAAAATTCGGCACATATATTTAATATACATAGTGCAGACAACTATGAAGTTTTGAGACTAATTCAATGAGCGGTTGACTACCTGTCGGTCTGTACTTTCAGAAACATGTAAATGCGATAATTCTAAAACGCTGTCATTGAAATATATCAAATTTGATATGGGATTTTGTGGATACAACTGCAGCTTTGTGTCAAATTTTTGTTCCAGTCGGTTGGAAAAAGACATCAGAAACATATTTTAATTTTGAATCTATTAACCACATACCACTGTTCAATCACTAAAAACTCGTCAAGAATCGCATGATAGATTCAGTAAAAATGCTAAATGCAAGCAAAATTTGATATTTCATACTGACTCTATGCCACTGCCCTGCAAGATATTCTATGGAATAACATCTTTGTTAGAGAGTGTACGAGAACGTTCTGAAGAAATCACACCCGCTAGTTTCTTTTAAAATTGCGTATTTAACTTGGATGTGCTTTTTAAAAATCTTTCAGATCAAGTCTTCAGTACGCAAATCAGACAATATTATCCTTAATATCTGCTATTCATGATTTTAAAGGACCTCGAATATTAAAATATTCAAATCAGAAGAGCTTCATAAATTGCCGAAAGTTTAAAATCATACGCTCAGCAATCCAATGATATAAGAAGGTGGCGTGATCTTTAAAGGATAACTCCTCATCCTTCCTTCCCTCTAAAATCAGAAAGCAACCTCATCCTCGGAAACGCCGCTTTAACTTTTACCCATCGGTGCCTTATGTCACTAAAAATTTATGCGCATTTTGCTTCCGTGGTGAAGGGGAGGGGGGGGGTCACAAAGAGGGTGCTCCAAAAGATATTTTATTCCGTCCATAACTTTGCAATGTAACTCTTCTAATCGCCTGGTCGAAGAATAATTTACCATAATCCTTTGTTTATGAAGGTACAGAAGAGATGCCAGCAAAAAAAAGAAAAAAATAGAATTTAGTTTTTTGAGAGGGAAAAAAATGGGAAAATGTTTTAAGTTTCTTTGGAAAAGAGGGATTTTGTAAAGAACGTGTGTCTTTAGGGAGCTATACGTTTTCGGTAAAAGGGAGTTTTTGCTATATTTACGGAGTTTTGGGTTATTCACTCGAATATTGGTCGTTAGTTTTATGCAAAATTTAGTGCCCGGAGTGAATTGAAGGGAGCGACGAAAAAATCTTAAAAAAATAATAATCTTCTCCTCATATCATTATTAAATTTCGGATATACTGTACATCCAATTTATTTGCAATAAGTCATTATCTAGATTTGATTTTATAAAAATTATATGGCATTTGTTAAGAAACGCTAATGTGGAAATACCGATAGTATCCAAACAGCGTTTAATTTCATATTTCCTATCATTACAAAGGAAATTTATACGTTTTTAAAAATAGGAGTAATATTCTGATAAAGCTAATTGTTTTGGCATTTCTTAATGGGTCTAAATAGATATTTTTCTTTTTAATATGCTTGCCAGTAAAATACAGCTTAAAAATACAAAAAGTTTCATTGATGGAACTTGGTAGACTGTCTTCAAAATTAAACTGTAGGTATAGGGACAAAAATTGCAGATTCCGGCGAAATTTATTCTCATAAACTGGAAATCAGAATGTTTCTCCATTCGTGTGCATGTAAATATGATAATTCAAAAATGCATTCCGTTCGTTGAATAAATTATGATAAACTATACATCTTTGGCGACCAGATGGTTCACAAGGAGCAGTACATCTTCTATAAAAGCCAATATTAAATTCTTCTGAGCAACCAGGCAATTTAAAGGGTAAAATTTCGTTTGTATCCCCTACCATCCAATTAAGCTTTCTCATAATCTGTGTTTTCAGTTTTGTTGTTGCTAGAGTTCTGTAGTTCTATACTCGAAATATATGTTCTATAACAGGATTTATAGGTTCTATAGTCACTTGACTGTTGTATCTGCTGTGAAGAATATAAAAAATAAAGGCATGTCCTTTCTTCCTATATTATTGGAATAATATTACTGATTACAATCTCCTACAATTATCTGATAAATTATTCTTATATTTATCTTTATTAGCATTTAATATAAAAGCAAGTATAGATTATTAAACGTGGCAAAGATCTAAAACGATCAAGTAGATGATTAGATGAAAAGCTAATTATTTCAGTAGGGTTGATGAGATACTAATTATACCATCAGTCAAAAATTTTGAAAAGTATGTCCTGTCACAGAATACTTTAATCTCTAATGTTTACTTTTGATGTAACTACTACTAAGCTAATCCATTACCTCTAGACCTGTGTTGAATGGCGAAATGAATGAGTTTCTACAGACAACTGTAATAAGCAAATGAAACATATAATAACTGTAATTTAAAATAAAATAAGATTTGAATACATATATATTTGTAAAAAATGTTTTTATATAAATATTTGTAATTAACTTAAACATGTTTATAAAATGTTAAGTCTGATAGCATATAACTGAGGGGGGGGGGGAAGAAATGGATATATGAAAATATATAAATTTCTCAAAAACAGTAATATGGTCAAAGATATACCATCGAAAATATCTTATAAATTTGAAAAATTGTAAGAAAATTACTCGATTTCCTTTTTTAAAAAAGGACCATGATAATATCATAAAAAATTACAGAGATTAAAACAGATAGATAAAAAAAATCTCAAAGAAATAATACATTTGAAAAATCATATTTTAGCATTTCAAGAACATCAAAGACTTTAAATTCTAAGAAAAAATTATAAAAATACTTCAAACATATTTCATCTTTACTTTTTTTTTTTGAGAATAAAAGTTTAGAATTTAAAAGTTTAGAATTGCGGAAATTTAATATTCTCGCTTTTTTTCTAGCCTGGCATTTATTTTTCGTTCGACGTATTTATTTTCCTTGTAAATCAAATTAATAAATTTATATTATTATTCATTTCAGCAGATAGTTTCAGATATCAATTAGAAAAACAGTAAAGGCGTTGAAAATTTTTAACTGATGGCATTTCTTACAAATTAGGAAACATTTATTCGTAAAAAGAATTGCTTTAATTACTTTGAATATTTTTTTTTCCTTTTCTGAGTATAATTATTTTGTTTGTTTTTTTTAATTTTAAACTTTTTTTATACATTTCTTATCTTACTATTATTTTTACGTAAATATGTTTAAAAAGTCAATTCAAATGTAATCAGAAACTTCTTATTAATTATAATTTTTTTTCCATTTTCTCCTTTAAAATTAAAAATTCGTTAAATTTTCGGAATTTGATAACGATAAAAAAGTAAAAAAAACAACTGCAATTATAAAAATTTGCACATTTCAATAAAATATATTTTAACTATTATTTTTATACTGATATCTTCCAATGAAAATAAACAAGAGTTTCGATTTATCAGTCTGTTTTAAAATTAATATTTCTAGAATTCTTGAATAATTTAAGAAATCATTTCAATTACCATTTATGTAAATAGGGTGTTTGGAATTGAAATGGAAATTTTTTAAAGATAATTAATTTTGAAGATTGAAATAGTTTTTTTCTCAAAGCCTCTACTTGATTATTACGAAATGCACATGAAATAAATACAATAAATTAAAACAGTTTTAAAAACAAGATTTTATTAATATATGAAAAATATATTTATGTTATAAAAATATTTTATTCCTACTTAATCTTTAATTTAAAATTCTTTATTTTAAATATTAAGGAAAAATTCTAAAATTGAATAACCAGATGGCGCCGTAGGTGTATTATTGGGTATTATTAGAATTAATTTATTAACAGATAATTTGTTTCTGAAAATCTTTAAGCAATATATTATTTTCAATAATACACAAGTGTAAAAAATTTCAAAATTGTTGGAATTTTTATATTTTAATCAAATTTTTTATATTTTTTACATTATCCATTCTTAATCTTTTTTAACTGGTTTATTTTTCTGAATTTTCTAATAGTAAAAGAGTGTAGAATGTACTGGCACTCTACAGACCAGACATTTTGAATTAGAGATTAAAAAATTTTCACATATGTACTTTGGGTGGGCTGGAAAATGGACACTTAGGATAAATTTTTAATAATTTTAATTAAATAAAAATTGCTGTGAATAACTTCTAGAAATATTATTGATGATTCGTTTTAATAATTTAATAAAATTTATTATTTTAATAATAATCTGATGGCTGCACAACCTTTTTCTTGAATTTTCATTATTCTTCATATATATATATGTGTGTATATATATATATATATATATATATATATATATATATATATATATATATATATATATATATATATATATATATATATATATATATATTATTTTGCATAATTTTCAATATTTGTCTTTATTATTGAAATCAAATTCAAATATATTCATTATTTAATCAAGAATTTTAAAAATGGATTTTATTCTATTGTTGAAATTTGGGAATGTTAAATTCTATTCATTATTTGTATAGTTTACATGCTTAAACAGAATGTGAAGTAATAAAAGTCAAAGTGAAATTAGAATACTGATTACATAGATAGATACATTTGATGGTTGCTATGATGTCAGGGGGCTCAATTCCATTAGGAATGATGATTATTTACAAAAACTTCAGAACATGTATAAGGTATTAAACTAATATAATGTTATTGCTTATCACAATTTATGCTTAAAAATACTTTTTGAGCTAATCGTGGACATAGTAAATAACATGAATAAAATTATTTAGCTAATATCTCTGTAAATTAGCTTTCGCCAAACGTTGACTGAAAATAAGCTCACTAGTGGCCAATTACACAAGTTTCCTTATAGCTGAATTGTGTAATGAAGAAAATTGACCGAACGCACTTTAAAACAATCACCGGGTGTGATCCTAATATCGATAATCATTCCGAATTTTTGTAAAAATAAAACTAAAATTCATACCTCCAGTTTCTTACGCCTTCTGAACTATTATGTTGAGATGCATAAATATAAATTTACTAACAAACAGACGCGTCATATAGAGTTGAGCGTTGATAATATCTATTTAAAATTCCTATAATAACATACTTCTAACTCATTACATTTTGAGTTACCGTGGTAAAAAACACACGAGCGAATATACTTTCATTTTAATTAGTTAACATTTAACATTTAATAGAAGTTGGACACTCTTCAACACTTTCATGACACAAACTACATATTGAAATTTTTTCAGAAAAATTTTAATTATTGTGTTTAGACAAAGAACACCGTCTCCAAAAATGGATTTTTCGAATACATGTAGTTTTGATAACCACATATTCATTAAACATTCATGAACCAATTATAATAGTTTGGTTAAAAGATTTCAATACCTTGAATAATTAAAAGTATAGTAAAATCTGCTTTCATTGTCATTTTGATAGAAGTGTATCTGATTTTAATCGCATTAATTATATATTTGCATAATTAAGGAGCTTGAAAACTGCAAATAAATTGAAGATTATTAAATATTCAATTCAATAAATTAAAGAATATTAAATACTCTATTATTCAATAAATTGTAGATTTCATATTTTCCATCTACAAGTAATTTTCTTTATCTCCGACAAATTTTATAAATATAGAAAATTGTGCAAATAATGTTATATGAGTCATGTAATAGAAAATCTAATGAATCATGCAATATAGAAAATATGAAAATAGTACGGAAAGCATTAGTTACTATATGCACAATTTTCCTTAATATCTTGTAAAACTATTACCAGTATTATTTTTTTTCATTCTGCTAATTCATTTGACACATGAAATATAAAAGCTTTCGAGAGCCTTTCGTTACAATTCCATGCAATGAGTATTGCCCATGAAATTGCACAGAATTCATCAACTTCAATAATAATGCTCGAGGCAATATTGTTTATAACTTTAACACTTTTATAATTTTTCTTACAAATCATTTTCTACTTTATTTAAATTACTGATCCAATAAATCTGACGAAAATGTTACCAATAAATGATTTTTCATTCTGATGATTTATTTGACAGATTAAAATAACAGCTTTCGTAAACTTTTCGTCACAATTCCATGCACTGAATTTCGTCAATGAAATTACTCAGAATACAACATTTTCAATAAAAATGTTCGATGTGGTATTGTCTATAATTTCAGCTCTTTGATGTTTTTACTTACAAATCATCTTCTACTTTAAATTATTAAACCTCACTTAATGTTACGAATATATTACCAATAAATGTGTTTTCATTCTGATTATTCATTTGACAGATAAAATATAACAGCTTTAGAAATCTTTTAGTTAGAATACAATGCGCTTCTGAATACAATAACTTCTGCCACAGAATACTACTAACTAATTGAAACTAACTAAATCAACTGAAATAACATTGTTCGTATTGTTTATATTGATAAACTGAAATAACATTGTTCTTATTATAAACAGTATTGTTTATAATTTTAAATTTTTTTTATATTTTTGCTTACAAATTATTTTTTACTTTATTTAAGTTACTGACCCTCTTAATCTTATGAAAATATTTCAAATAAATGTTTTTCATTCTGATGATTCTTTGGACAGATGAAAACAACAGTTTTCGTAAACTTTTCGTTACAATTCTATATATTGAATTTCACCAATTAAATTCACTAAATGCCAAATAAAATGCTGTTTACTCTCTATTCCTTTTTTCTAATTTATTATAAAACACAACACTAACAAAATATGTGTTTCGCAAATATTGATTCTATAAATAAAATGCAACAGATTCTCAGTGCTTTTCGTTATAATGTCATACTTCGACTTTCGCCAATGAAATAACGCAGAATAACATCACCTGCTCTAGCAGCGCTCGAAGTAAAATTGTTTATAATTTCAACTCTTTCTTGTCTCTGTTTATAAATCGCTTTCCGCTTTTATTAAATTACTGTTTCCTAGGTTTCTGGAAGTGTTTCTCTTCAAATAGAGGCATTAAAGCGAGAAATAAAAGCAATGAATTTCTCCACTGGAGTTGAAGAATTTCTTTTTGTCGAATGGCAACTTTCAGAATCCCATTTCTATTCAATCAAGAAAATGCTCAAAGTGAAAAGCTTCCAAACGAAGTTGGCACCCCTCCTCCTTTCCATCTCCGTAATAATGGATGTTAAAAACTCATGAGTTAATAAATTGAGTTAGTTCTCGTTCTTCCTGCTGTCTTCTTTTCTTTGAAGAACAGAAAAGAAAGAATAATTCAGAAATTCTTGATTGCATTTTTGTTTTTGGTAAATGTGAGGAATTCTTTTTAAAGGTAATACAGTTAAGACAAAGAATTTATAAATAATTTATTCATGAAATTGTATTTAATAGACCACTCATAATGTAATTTCAATGATATTTTTAACTACTTGCCTTAATTGTAAAAAACAACATTTACAACCAATTTTAGGTTTTGAGAATAATTTTTGACTTTCGATTTATTTAGATGAAAGTTTTGAATGTTTTATAAAAGATATGTTTATGAAGTTGTGATTTGAGAAAATTTGAAAATTATTATATTCCGATAAATAATGAACTTTATATGATTTCTTTACACAAATATGAGGCATTTTGAAGAGTTAGAAACATGACATGTAGCTAAAGTTCTTAAAATTTTCTTTTACGTTTTAAAAATCCGAAACGTACCATATGGAACGCAAGCAAATAAATTTCGTGGTTATATATATGCAATTATTCAAACATTATTATATTTGAAAAATTGTAGCAGAAAAAATACCCGATACTATTTATTCGAATGTCAAAGAAATTTCTTATCTTTATTTTAAACTAGCCGCCTTTGGCGATCAGCCGGTTCACCAGTATTACCGCTCGCTACAATTTTCAATTAAATATTTCAAATAACTTGTCTCTTAACATCTCCTCAAACAAAACAAAAATTAATCTTCAAACTTTGATAGACATACCAAACTTATACTGTTGTTTAGATCGTTTCGTTCAATTTACTGTATATATTTTTCTAATTTTTTGTCATTTCTGGTAAAACTTAAACTTTAATTTAAAGTGGAAATGCTGAAATTGCAATTAATGTAAAGATATTTTTTAATGAAACCAAGCGTTTTATTTTATTTATCGTTATTTATTTATTTATGATTATTATTATTGAATATGAGTACTGCAAAGGGAATCGCTCGGTATTTAAGTCTTATGTGAACTACAAAATATTTTCATAATTTATGTAATATCTCAAAGAATAATTCAACAAAAATTTCTCAGATTCTGCATAAAATCCAATTTTTAGTTTTGCTTTCAATAGGATTGAAATGAAATCAATAATAATATTTTGTTCCAACCTATAAATATATTTCAAAAATTTTGAAGTCTAAATTTAATGCAGTAAGGTATCATATTCTGAGAAATATTCTGGACACAATAAATTTTAAATAAATGAATGAATGTTTCTATTTTCCACGATCAACTAAGACTGATTTATGAAACTTTGAATGTTAAAAATTTAGAAAAACTCAACATTTTCATAATCTTAGGCCAATTAATCTTGAGAAACCTGCGAGCTGATTGGCGTATTTTCTTTGAAACGATAGATGGAAAATCTAAAATTATCTTTTTTTATTGAATAGTGATATTCAAATTTTCATAAACCAGTCAGTTTAAGTGATTGATTTAGTTGATTGGAAATTAACTCTTTTTATTTAAAATATTAGTGTTTCAAGAACATTTTGTTAAACGTGATTTCCACAGCAAATCAAAAATTTATTAGAGCAATTAATGAATCAAGTTACATAAAATATAATAATTTTCCATTTAAACCATTTTAGCAGATCTGTGTCTATTGCTAAAGGTTTACAAATTAGCTGTATGGCCATGATTTGAATGGATATCCTGTTCATATTAAACAAAACTTGACTTAAAATATAACTGATTTATTGGATTAATAATATAGATAGTGTAAAAGATCATAAAATAATTTATCTTAAATTTATTTTTTAGAAAAAATATTATTTCATATTTGTTTCACTTCCTACAGACACGTGCTGAAAATTATATTTTTGCAGATTTCATTTCCAATAAGATTTAATTTATTTTTAATTGGAGCTTTAATCAATGGATGGCAACACTTTGAAAAAAGCTTATTTCCCCCCATGAATGAGAAACGTGCTCTTGCAGCTTAAATTTTATTTTTATTTTATACGAAAAAAATTGTTGAAAAATATAGTTAGAATATTTATTAAAAATTGAAACTATTATCATTTAAAAGATAAATTTTTGATCTTTAACTTGATGTAAAAATCTTTTTTGTGCAATAATATTTTCGGATGTTATAACAGAAACACGCCAAAATTTCGCTTAATTTTTAAATAAATAAAATTATAATTAAAAATTCGAAAAAATAATCCCCAGTGGCATATTCCCGGCCTCCAAGGTATACACGTGCCAAAGTTGTTAGCTGTAGGTTGAATGGTCTGGCCTGTAGAGCGTCAACACACACACACACACACATATTGAGCTTTAATATAAGTAATGGATAAAAATGATTTTTCTTTTAATCCAATGTTGGATCTCTCTCTCTCTCTTTTTTTTGTAAACTTTACAATGGTAAAGCTACTATTATGACCGTCTAATAAAATAGAAAACTTACTTTGAACAATGATTTAAGCTTAATATTTTTAGAATGTGATGGTAAATTATAAGAACACAAACACAAACAAGAGCAGCTTTTATTTCTTAACATCTTTATTTACAATAATTTTTATTAAGAAAACTCAAATATATTAATAAATAGACTAGTACACCTAAGATACAAAAAAACGCTTACTGGCCATTTTTGCCAAACGACATATCATTCGCTAACTTTTTATCGTTTTCTAAACATGAATAATTTTCATTTATTAACAGCTAGAGCATTTAGAACATAATTTCCTTACAAGTGTGAATTTAAAAAAATATGCATAAATGGTGCATTATTTGAATGATATAAAAAGGGTTAAACTTTGTTTAGTATTTAGTTAAAATAGAAAGGAAAAATTAGTAGAAAATAGTTGAAATTAACTTTTTATTAATAAATGACTACTTAAAAGTTCTGTTTAAATCAGAGTTAATATCTACAATATTATTATTTTCTTTCTGAAGGTATTAAAAAAATTCTAGATGGACTTAGCTCTCAGCTCAAACAGTAGATATCAGTAGAAAGGAGAAACAAAGAAACTTTGATTGTTAAATAACTTAATTAAGATATTCTAATTAATTGTAAAAATTTTTAATTGTGATTATTCTGTTCGAAAACTTAACAAAAGGTAAAAAGGTAAAATTGTAAAGTTGATGATAAAATAATTCAGTAAATGTAGGATTTACTGAATAGAGCTTTGTTTTACATTTATTTGAAGCATAATTGGTCAAATTCCTTCTACTTGTTCAGTGTGAAAATTTCGAGGGACTGTTGGAGAAGACTCAGAACGATTCGAAATTGCTAGCTTTGTTTCAAAATAGCCTTAGTAAAGACTCAAATGATGTTAGTATTACTAAACTAGATTCTTTTCTCTGATTATTTTAAATCCATCGTTTTTAATTATTTCTTAACCATTAAAAAATTTCCCATATGTTCTTCATCAACATTTAGGGATTACCGGAATTCATAATTAAATGCCTTTTTCTAACCGCTTTCGATAAGGGAATGATTAATTATTTACCATAAGATCATTTGCAAACTGAAATCAATTAAAAACAGAGTATACCCTTCTAAACAATACAGCTTACAACCATAATTAATTTAACATAATAAAAACATTGTAGTTATTTAGTCAATAGCTTTAACGGACATCATCTATTTTAATTAAAAAAATCATCACAAAAAACTAGTAGTACACATAATCTAATGTTATTCAACATATTAAATGAAAATATATTTAAAATACTAATCTTAATGTTCATTTTCTGCTTTTGGAATTTTACTCGCGTATTTGAATTATTTTTGTTGGAAAGGAATTTTAATCATTGTTGCCATCTCTTGCAAATTAAAAACATACTAAGCAATCAAGTTTTGAATATTTTTTTTTTCCTCTTCAAAATACGTCAGAGAGCGAAGCTTAAAATGATGGATTGTGCTTGAAATAACTTCCATTTTTGTAGTTTTAAGATTCATCCACTGTAGTTTGTTTAAAGCGCGAGTGTTTTGTGAGATGATTAAATAGTAATAATGATGTAAAAATGATGAAAAATATGAGTGGGATTTGATTTTGGACGTGCATTTATATTTTTGGATGATTAATGATATAGAGTTTCAAAATGAAATATCATCTACAGATGTGTTTTGTAGAATCTCCGTATTCAATTAGATAAAAATTTTCCCCTCACATTCTATGCCACTATTCCAGGAAAAATAATTATGTTTTATATATGCGGTTATTTTAAAGCAGGTCTGAAGTTTTAAAAGTCATTTGTAAATAATGATTATATTTACTGTGTAATATTTATAATGGTGTGAATTCCAATATAAGGCTGTCTTTTACATAGTTTGGCTATTATATTTAAATTATAAAAAAAATCGAAATTTCCAAGAAAAATTACTTTATAATCTATTAGGATGTCTTAAGGAATTTGGATTCAAAAGATTGATTCAAATCATTTATTTATTTCAGATGATCCTTGGCAGGCTACATTCAGTCCTGTGCTCATAGTTCTCATATGCGTTGTCATCGTGCTTATTCTTATTGTGGTTGTTATCATCATAATAGTTAAAGTAAGAAGCAGACCAGACAGTGAAAAAGGTATGAGTTAATACTTTTCTTAATCTTTTTATAATAGTTTTAGAAAAAAGAGATAGCACATCTTATCCATCAAAAATTATATGGTTTTACGATTTTACAATATGGATTTTATTATCTTTACAGTCAATAAGGTATGATTTAACTTTTTTATCCTTTTATCATAGTTTTAGATTAAGAGAGTTAAGATATCTCATCCCACAAAAATGATATAGTTTTATAAATTTATAATATGGATTTCATTTTTAATCAATAAAAATACTAACCAAGTAATAATTACTGATTAGCTAGAAAAATAGGAGCTGTAAATGCTTTAAAACTAACATTTGATAAAATTCTAGAACAAAGAAGTAATTTTATGATAAACAAAAATCTCCTTATGGTATATCAAATAAAACATATATCACTGATGCGTTATCAATTTATGACAATACTTACCCAATATTAGAATTTTTATTCAGAAGATGAGACTGAAAATAACCAAAACAAACATAAATTATTGATAAAAATATGATTACTAGATAAAGAGTGATTTTTATCTCAGAAACGTATTGTAACCAGTGTTTAAATCTGCATTTGAATAACCAGGTCATTTTGAAAAGTATTCATGTTAATGAAATAATGCATAACTTTTACAGATTTTTCTTTTTAAAAAGTTAGTTTTTTTATACACAATTTATTTTATATATATTCACTTAAAGGCAGAATCTTGTAAAATTAACTTGTCTCTCAAGAACTTTTAATCGAATAAGTCCTTTTACATATTAATATAAATCCCACAAGCAATAACTATAACTAGTTATACAAATTTCAATAGTATTTCTAATTTACATTGTGTATTGTAATTACAGAAGTTAAAAGTTATTATCGATAAAAGGATATAACAGTTTTACTAATTTTTTTTTTGAAAAATATTTTAAAGATTTACCATCAAAGCTGAAAACATTTTTGATGACTCGAGTTTTCAAAATGCAAATTTTAAATAAATAGTAAAGAGCTTGATAATACTTAATATTATTTACTTAAAATTGCGAAATATATTCGTGAAAACGCAAAACATAAAATTCAATTAAACCTCGTATGGAAAATTATATAGAAGGGATTAAGATATCGATTATCGTTGATTCTGGAATTTGATAATTGGAATTTCCATGCATTTCTATCTTTCGATTTAAATCGATTTATTTCAAAATAATTCAGGAAGCTGTATGATAGAATCTCAAATTGCTATATTTTACAAAATAATTATATATCAATCTGACGATGTTTGTAAAATCAGAATATAGGACCAAACTTGGGAAATAAGGTTATCGCTGTCAATATTTAATATCTGAATCTTTTACTTTTACGTCGATAACCAATCCAAATTGATCTCCTTTTAATTCAACGAGGAAATTTTCCGATTCTCAAATCATGAAAAGATATACCTTTTCAATAATTGCACGCCAAGCTGAATACACAATTTCAAAAGGTGGAAAGTGAATTAGTCATTTCTCATGATGTTCTCTGCGCAAATTAAACTTGTTGCCAAAACCAAAATGCTTAAAATCGGAACGAACGAAAAGGAGGACTTCCGAATGTAGCTGCAGGAAAAGCCACGAAAGTTGAGTACCACTTAACATTTTCGATTCCGACCGATAAACTAATCATCAGTGACTTTCCCCCCTGCAACGACTTATAAATTTATACAAATATATATATAAACAGAAATGTGCAGATGTTTCCCGGAGTTAATTGCGGTAGTTAATAAAACATCCTGCTGCTGCTACTGCTTTTCCCGCCATTTTTATCATTGCCATTCGCCGGCGAATAAATTAACCTGCATTTTGTGAATGTTCACCTGGAAAGCGAAGAGAACGATTGGTTAGTTAACTGATAAAAATCAATTGTCGGCTGCTGCGTCGGTTTTGGCTTTTAGTTGCCGTTGCAGTTACAGTTGCTAATGTAGTTTCGATTTGCTCCCGCAGATGTTTGTAATCGGAAGTAGCAGATGAAAGTCTTCAGATGTGATAATAAATTGTGTTACGTAGAAAAGTTTGGGAGTGAGTTAATATTACATTCCATTAACATAAAAGATCGTCTGTTTTGCCATTTGCATCTAAAAGTAGATGCGTTTCGCCTTGTAAAATACCATTTACTTTGCTCGTGGAAAATAAATGATGTGATAAGATCAAAGAAAATCCATGAGGAATATTAAGAAAAGCGAAAAAGGTTCTTTGGAAAATATTAAGTAGGATATGTTCCTGGTTTCATTTCCTTTATTTGCAGTTATATGCGTGTCTGAAATCTTGATTTGTCATTTCAAATTGTCTATCTATGGAATGTCACGAACTATCAATGCGCTTCATTAAGGATACATATAATGGCGGCATTTCTTCTGATATGAAAATATGATTAATAGCATAACCATTATCGTTATATATGAGGATTTGGATTGAAAGTAATTTTATTCACAGTGTTGATGAGAAACAATCGATTTTTAAAAAAATCCAAACTCTCAATGGAATACAGCTCACAGAATGGCAAAATTAATGACGCAAATTATTAGAAAGAAGAAAAGCATCTTCTGAAAATCCCCATTTTTTTTTTTCGTTTAGAGTTTATGAACTTACTTTGATGTATATACATTAGTTATATTGGAATAACTACATTCAAGAATGGAATCACTAATTTTAATCTATCTACACCTGCTTGGAAGTTCATAATAAATATATATTTCCAGCATAATGAAATATCTCGATATTTAGATGAAATAAAATTTATATTTTAGGGATAACATTCCTATATTTATTTGCAATTCATATTTCAAATATTTTCAGGAGTTGTTGTGGTTTTTTTTTTTTTCAATTTTTGTTGCATAATTTTTTATTAATAAAAATAGTAGTATAATTAAGGGGACTAATATCTTTTTATAAGTCTATAAATAAGAATGCTTTAATCCTATGTTATATAAGTGTTAAATTTAAAAACCATTGCCGATAGAATTTGCAAAATTAAGTTTTTAAAAATACGAATTATTTGTTAGAGTTAGAGAATATAGAAAATTCGAATAATAATTAAAATCGAATTCATCCAAATGGAATAACTTTTAAAGAGTGTTCTAGTGAAAGTAAAAAATCTTTGAATCATTATATCGATTAATGTATCAATTTTTTTTAAGTAATCAATGTAGAAATTACTCCAATATTGTTTTTTTTTATTTTAATACGCATACTTTTGCATCTATATATATATATATATATATATATATATATATATGGCAACTAGATTCTTTACTACTTTTTTTTTCTTTAGAGTATTTTATAATACTCTGCATTTAAATAAAATTTTCATTTGCACTCAAATAATAAAACGGAAAATGAGACATATTTGGTTTTCCTTAACGATTCCAGCTATGTCCTAAATTTGAAGTATTACTGTATAAGGAATCCGAAAACCCAACCACACGTAAGCGGTTGCAGTTAAGCCAAATTTTCAGCGAATATTTATGACCCAGGAAACATATGTATTCTCAAATGGGACACTTCTGTGTGAGAGCGACTGATAAGTTCAAATGCATTTCATCTTATAAGGCTGCGTTTATGAAATATAATGAGACAAAATGGCAAAACTTTAAGCAGTTACAAAGAAATTCCTCTAAATTTACAATACTCATCAATAATTTTAAACATTATTTGTCTAAAATCTTTCATTTTAATGGCATGTTTCTACATTTTAAATAATGATTCTACATT
The DNA here is from genome assembly GCA_026543865.1 of Argiope aurantia. Classification (NCBI taxonomy): domain Eukaryota; kingdom Metazoa; phylum Arthropoda; class Arachnida; order Araneae; family Araneidae; genus Argiope; species Argiope aurantia. The sequence goes on along the minus strand of JAPMOR010046510.1, from coordinate 114,135 downwards.
TTAAATAATGTTTCTACATTTTAAATAACCAGTCTCCACCAGTTGAATTATAAAGGAGGACTCATGTATATGTAACCTTATATATGCGACCTCCTTTATAATGTATTATGTTATCTGCTTACATAACAGACCGTTAAAATACAACCTTTAAATTTGTCACAGATTTGTTTTAAAGGATTTACGTATAAGTTGGAGACTTTATTAAAATCTTAAATATAATTTTATTAATTGAAATTTAAGCAAAATTTTAAAGCTTTTCCACCAAATTCCAATAAAAAAAAATTGAGGAAAAATGATTTTGGTATTACTTTAAAGTATTATATTTTTAATCATTCCAATCTAGTTGCCTTAAGATATTTTTATTTAATTTTAATTAATGACTTAATATATTCTTAACAAATGAATTGTAACATTTTTTCCATATTGATTCAGTTTCTGTATAAAGTTTACTTTCAATATTACTTTTAATATTGTTTGTTTACAATCGAAGTTTAGCTTTAAAAGTTAGAAACGATGATTTTTTCTGAAGTTCAATTTTGTTTTTTAAACTGCTACTCTTCATTGAAATAAAATTTGATGCCTAGAAAAATATACTATCATTTATTTTGAAAATTGCTTCTTTATTGTGAAATTCTGGATTTTTGTGGTTGTTGTTGTTAAATTAGAAAGTTTTTGTATAAATTCAAAAGCAATGCAAGCTTGATGAATGAGATCTTCTATTTCATAAAAAACATTTCTCATTCTTAAATGTCCGCAACATGCATATTTAGCAGTTAACGAAATAAATATATATTATTAATGAAAACTATTAACATAATAAACTATGTTTTAACATTACGCTAGTTTACATGATTTAATTATTAGATACGTTTGATAATAAAATGAAAATTTTTCATAAATACCTTGAGTTTAAATAAACACGATTCGATTCTGATTTTCTTAAGAATTGTAAAATAAATAATGGTTAACTTAAAAATATTGATTGCATTGTCATTATTACTACCATTGCAAAAGAAACACGAATCTGAATTTTCAAGTCTTAACTTCTATTTTAAAACTTCATATTTTTCAATATATATAAGTGTATAGCAATATATATAAGTGTGTTTATCTTTTAAACGTAGATAATAAAACAGTAATTAATGACAAACTTAAATTTAAACTTAATTATTTTTTAAAAAATTTAGGTATTTCATGAAATAACTAATTGAATCAATCATAGAATATAAAGTTATTGAATTTTAAGATTTCGCTAGTTATTTTTAGAAAAAACAATTGTCAAATCCTTTATATATTAATACCAGGTATACACTAGGCTAGTTATAAGACGGCAAATAGGCAGAGCATGCGTAGAAAGGCTGAAAAATGCTGTTCGGTCTATGGCAAGTAATTGTTCCGTCGGGACAACTACAAGCCGCTGTATTCTATTTTTCCTTACTGCGCATGCATTTGTAGAATTTGGCTGTTTCTTTGGCGTGAAAAAATTGATCATTTATCGTATATTAATTTCGACATTTTTTGCTCTTTGTTCTTTCTAATGCGAGCTTTTTTTTTTTCATTTTATTTGCTATTTCTTTTCTATAGTGTTCTAAATTTAAGTATGTTGATCTTCTTTTTTTATTTTACCATGTTTCTTTGTGTATATATACATCATTTTAATACGATACGCAGTGAAAATTAAAAATTCAGAGACGCCAAAACAGCAATTTGTAGACAAGCATGGAATGCTTATGAAATTGTGGCAAACATAAATCAGTCTCTTTCTACGCATGCGCTGCCTTCTTGCCGTCTTATAACTGACCGAGTGAAAACCCGGCATAAAGACAACACATAAAAACTGTTTAAACCGGTTATAACTAGTTTCAGTCAGATTTGAACCGGTTATCACTGGTTTGAAACCAACTATTTGTAGCTTAAGCATTATTTATCGTTTGCTTTTTGGATTAACAAAAATTCAACATTTTTCAATACCTACATTTTATTGGTTAACATTACAAAGCAATCCAATAGTTTATACAATTCTGCATTACAAAATTTCAGAGATAATAATTGTTTTACTTTATAATGTTATTATGTTTTACTTTACTATTTAATCAATTAATCAAGTTGTAATACGAAATGTATTTTTGGATAGAAACTATTTATCATAAGTTAATTTATAAAAATAACGGATTTTTTCAAATTAAAATGTTTATTTTTCACTTTAACGGTTAATAATTAAATAAGTTATAGAAGAATTAGGTAAAATATGAAATTATTATGTATTGCACATTTTAATCGAGATGGTAAGCTATTTCATGAAATGCCTAGTAATTCAATGAAATAACTAAATTATTCGCAATAAAGGAAATATATTTATAATTACAAAGAATTATTGTAAGAAATTTACTATAATTTATCATATAGTGTTTTCAACGATATATTGTACAAACGGTTATATAATTTTTTAATAAAATTCTGCATGCCATCAAATTTCGCTTTTAGCAGTCTTGGTAGCTCAACGATGTTATTTCATTTCTTCCCAAGTTTGACCCACTATTTCGGCTGTCACACCAGACAAAGAATCTATGATTCGAACTTTTAGTGTATCAATATCTTCAAAAAGCGCTGCAAACTCTTCATTCTTTATATAATCCCTCACCAAAAAAATCAATTGGAATAATATAGAGGGAGCTAAGATAATTTCCGTAATGACTTCGTTGATTCTATTTTGATAACAACCGAATGCATAAATTACCATTAGAGCATTAATTGAGCCATCAGTTGGATAATCAAATAAGACCACGAGTAATATAAAAGAAAAATTTTATTGTATTATATTTGATGTATTTTTCGTAAAATTATTTTATAACCGGCGAAGGATTTTACGATTGTCTTGTATATATATCATCTGAAAAATACCTAATAATCTGAATACATCTGCGGGAAGAAATTTTGTAATTAACTTGTTTACATACAATATAAATACGAAAATGCAATTAAATCCTCCAATACGCAATGATTCAAGAAACATATGCACAACATTATAATTTAAAACATTTTTATTCCTATTAATTTAATATGATAAATCAATTTTTATTATTAATATTTTTATTAATTACTAACCGCCTTTGACGACCAACCGGTTCGCAAGTATTAATGCTCGCTAAATTTTTCGATTAATATTTCAGAACTTCTAAATAAATAAATAAACGTTTCTATCTTTTGCTATAAAATCTGACCGATTTATTAAATTTTGAATATTACAACATTAGAAAAATCAGCATTTTCATAATCTAGGCCAATCACTCTTGAAAAACTCTGTTAGATGACTTTTTTTTGAGACGATAGATCACCCGTTTTTATAGAATAGTGATATTGAAATTTTGATAAATCGGTCAACTTTAGTGATTGATTTTGTCGATTGGAGAGCAAATCTTTTTATTTAAAATATTAGCGTCTTAAGAATAAGTTGTTAATATGATTGACAAGGGTGAAGATATATATAAAAATTTAAAATTCGTAATTCATCAGCTTTATTGACTCATTTAATATAAAATATAATTATTTATTACATTTAGAACATTTGTTAACAGATGTATGTCTATTACTAATGATTTAAAAATTAGATGTTGGTTTCCGATTAGAGTAGATACCTTATGCATATTAAAACATATTCGCCTTAAATAAAACTGTTTAATTGAATTAGCAATATAGGTATTGTAAAAGATCATAGAAAACGTTTCCTTGCATTTACTTTTCACGAAATTTCATGTTTTATATTTATTTCATTTTATACAAACACGTACTGAAAATTATATTTTTATATATTAAATCTGGAATAATAGTTAACTTATCTTTGAATTTCAGCTTTTGTCAATATGATGGCAACATGTTGATAAAAGATAATTGTTTTTCAATTAACGTGCAACGAGTTCGTGCAGCTTAAATATATTTTTTTATTTTCTACGAAATAAGTTGTTGAAAAATATAATGAAATTTTTTTTAAAAATACATTAAAAATAGAAATTTAATTTGTTCTTCAAACATTAGTATCAGAGAAATTATTAATTTTGAACTTTAATATGATGTAAAAATCAATTTTGTTCTGTTATATTTGCGAAAGTAAAAGTGGAAAAAAAATTTGCATAATTCTTAATGCATTACTTTTTTTAAAAAAATTGCTTCAATGTGTACATTCACGGCCTCTAAGGTATACATATGCCAAATTTGGTAGCTGCATGTGAAAAGTCTGGCCTGTGTGTCGGAAACACACACACACCCACATTTAGCTTTATTATATGTAAAGGTATAGATAAATTCTGACTACAAGGAAAAAAAGATTTTATAATTTTTTTTACTAAACTATATATATATTTGAAAAATGCTCGTCTAATTTTATTTACTCTCCTTATATCAATATAAGTTTATTTTACTTTAGTTGTAAAAATAAAATGCAATTAATTATATCTATAAACATTGTTATTTATACGCTAAAATTTGATCTTTCATGCTGCTTAGACAACCAGAAACATGGAAATGACAAGTAAGTATCGCAAATTAATGTCAGTAGTTCAAGTGTATGTTTAATTTTTTTTCTTTATAATATTGATCATTTTTATACAGAAGTTATTTTATGTTGATCACAATTTTTGGGACCATGCGACAAAATATTGGATCGTGAAATCTTTGAAATTAATCCGTCTAATCATTTTCTTCAAGACTAAAATGTAAAAATAATTTTAAATGCTGGCTCTGTTTGAAAAAGAAAATAAATTTTACATATTAAATATAATGAATAATTTTTTTAATTGAAATAAAATAAGTTTACTTCCTTTAAATACGAAATATACAAAGTGAAAAAAAATGTAATTGTAAAAAAAAATTAGCTCATGATTTTAATAAAAACTTTATGTTGCAGAACTATTTGAGTCTGAAAAACATCGTTTTGTTATCATATCTGCCTGTGAACAAATACTTAAAAACGCTATGGAAAAAACTTGGTATGTGGTTTACTGTCGAAATTTCCAGATTTTTATCAAAGTTTAAGCAAAACACATTCTAATGAATTTTTCTGTCGGTCCGATTGCAAGTGAACACGATAATTAAAAAAACGTACAAAGCTATATAAATAAACTTCCTAAATTACTGTACAGCTTCCTAGGTAGCACTGCCTGTTCCACAATATTGTATAATATGGCTCGATATTATATTATTCAAAATTTACCATTATTGTACAATATCGTTTTTATTATATTATGCAAAATGTAACAATATTATATAATATTGTGTGACATTATATTTTTCAATATTTTATAATATTATATTATTCAATATTTTATAATATTATATTATTCAATATTTCATAATATTATACAATATTGCGAATACTATTTAATAGAGTTGAATAGTATAAAATATAGTGTGCTACTAGGGTTTAGAAGCTAAAATGCATGTTGATATGAAATTTTAAGCCAAATAACTCAACAGAATGGCTGTCTGTCTGTACATGCGCATATATGAAGCCATGATAATTCAGCTTTTTTATCTAATCTTTAATCACTGAACTTTGATATACAAAAAGTGGAGTGTCATCGTGTTACTAAAATTGTACTACATCAAATTTTGGTTTCACTGATATAGCAAAAGGGTATTCAACAGGCATCTTTATGTTTTCATAGTATATGAAGGAGAAGAACACTCATGTTCAGTACTCTAAAAATAAAAATCTGAGCATTTGTGACATTAACGTCCTTTGCCACGGTTTCTCTGCGGAAGGAAGGGCGAATAATAGGGAATATGCAAGAGAGATTTAGGAAGCCCCCCACTCTCCACTTAAGGTATCCGACTGGGTAAAAATCGTCAAATTTGACAAAACTAATGAAAAAATTTTTAATGCGTAATATTTAAGTCTGTTCTTTTAGCTTTCTAAATCTGTCTTTTTTTAATTCTACGTTCTTTCGAAATAAAGTTACGGCCGTTTTAAGTTAGTATAGTGAACCGAAGGTGAAATCGGAAATGGCATTTCGAAACCGGTAGTTGATGTAAATATCGCGATCTGTCAAAGAATTTTGGCGTTAAAAATTATTTAAAATGACTAAAATAATTAACATGTGACTTTTATAGCTGATAATAAATATATGTAGGTATTATTTTAAAATTTATTTCATCAAACTTGGCAACAAATGTATTGTACTGAAGTTTTGTTTGTTTATTTTCTCCATATTATTGCAGACTTCTCACGCGCATTATTTACGAGCTCTTTTTAACTTCAAACCACAAAATCTGTTTCTGGTTTTGGTATGCCGAAAACGAGATCAAAACGTTCTAAGAAACGTAATTTTCATGGTAATAGATTTACTCAAAGTGATGAGGCGAGTACATCAACTCCAAATGTGACTACTGCTAGTACATCAACTCCAAATGTGACTACTGCTAGTACATCAACTCCAAATATGACTACTGCTAGTACATCGAAATTGAAACTTGACTGTCCTTCTTATGTTGATGTTCATAATGCGGATATCACCAATGACCTGACAGTAAATCGCATATTTGATTTATCGATTTTATTTAATATATTTTCTCTACTTTGCTGTCCTGATTGCTTCTCCACTGGTTTGCATGCAGAAATTGCCCTTTCATGAAAGGATTTTCATATACTCCCAAAACCAACAAAAAATAACAGTATAAACACTTTTATTGTGTTGATAGGATGTGGTTACACTGCAGGAAAGAAACTATGTTCAACTCTCAGTTTACCTTTTTTATAAAAGTGTTCATTTCGTCACAAAGAAAAAATACTCCTAGACACTGTTGAATCATGTACTCAACTGAATTTAAATTCAGCTGCAAAAGAAGTTAGAAACATGAAAAAGGGAAGTAATCAAGAAATAATCAACTGCGGTGTTTCAGTTGATGGCACTTGGCAACGTCGTGGTTATAGTTCATTGAATGGCTGTGTCAGTGCAATTTATATTGATGCTGGGAAGATTTTGGATATTGAAATCTTATCTCAGTACTGACGAGCGTGTCAAACAAAAAACTTTAAGTGCACTAACAGTCATAACAACCACATATGTTCTAATCACAAAGGGTCTGATGGCAATATGGAAGTGGTAGGAGCCTATCGGATATTTGAACGGTCACAAAGTTTACTACAATTGCAATACAATGAATATTACGGTGTTGGTGATTCCAAAGGTTTTGACTCTGTAAAAGATGTATATGGTGAGAATTCTGTTAAAAAACTTGAGTGCATTGGTCATGTCCAAAAAAGGGTTGGTGGGCATTTTCGTAAACTAAAAAAGAATACAAAAGGGCTTAGTGGCAAAAGAAAGTTAACCGACAAATTTATTGATAGACTACAAAACTATCATGGAATTGTCATTCGCAGTAATGTGGGAAATCTGGAAAAATGCAAAGTACTACCATTGCCTCCTTTTTTCACTGCTGTTCTGGCACCAGTAATCTAATGCATCGGCAGTGCCCTGAAGGACCAGATAGTTGGTGTAAATTTCAGAGAGCCAAATTTTCAGGGGTAGAACTTCAAGAAAAGAAACCAGGCCTATCATCTATCATTATAAATAAAATAAAAGAAGCATATATGGAACTGTGTGACCAGAAATTATTCAGAAATGCCTGCATGGAAAAACACAGAACTGCAATGAAAGTTTTAACGGTGTATTGTGGAATGTTGTGCCCAAAAAAACATTTGTTGAATTGCTCTTCTTTTAGGTACTTATATTGCTGTCTTGATTTACAATTCTGCATACTCTGGTTTATTACCAGTTTTTGAAAAATTAGGTGTACCTGTTGAACAAGAACAAGTGAAAGGCTTCATCAACATTGATGATAACAGAATAGCTGATTCAATACGACATTCTTCTGCGTCAGTAAAACTGTCCAGAAAAAAAAGAAGAGCAGCTAGAAAGAGTAAATCTGTAAAGGATGATATAAAGGAAGGTCCAACTTATAAATCAGGAGAGTTTTAGACATATTAAAAATAATAATTTTGCTTTTATTTTTCAAAATAAAAACTTTAAACGTATTTTCTGAAGAATTCAATTTTTGCACTTTTTGGATTACCGTAATATGTACTGAATATATTCTTATGAAATTTTGTAGAAATGTTTTATACATTATTTTCAATGCTCTGAACTAAAAACTAAGATATAAATGCAGTTTAAAACATTTTACAGTTATTCATAGACAAATTGAGCACATTTTTTTCAAAAAATCCTTGTTTATATAATTGTTTTAGCCATGTCTCAGTATACATTCAATATATTCAAAACATTTTAGTTTATATTGGTTATTACAATGTCGTTATTACAATTGGTTATTACAATGTTCCCCTAAAATATTTTTAATATCTGCTTGTAATTTTTTTTTCTACCACTGTTGGCGTAACAGTTAATTTTTTTTGTTTTTTCTCTACAATTGTCCCTTTTTTTCAAAATGTTATGAAAATATTTTTTTATTTTTGAATATTTTTCATTATTCTGTTACATATTCAGACTAAACCTAGAATAAAAACTAGCATTTGAAGCATATTTAGAAAAAAAGGTTCCGTACCCAGTCGGATACCTAAATTTTCTTGTTTAAATTGTCTTTATTTTAAGATCATTTTAGGAGAAGGTTTAAATAATATTTAGTCATAAACCTTTTAGGTGGAGAATTAGTCCAAAATACTATATTCGACAAAGCTGTCAAACTCAGTTAGTCAAATAACAAGATTTAAGTTTACATGGGTTGAAAACATATTAAAAAAAACTCGAGTACCTGTTGAAAAAAGATTTCGAAAACACAGAAAAAATAGGTTGTGGAAAATTCTGTCTTTTATTCTACAAGCCATAATTTTAGTGCACCCATCATACCCTATTGTAAATAACAATAAAAATAAAATATAGTAATTTGTAAAATTATTAAAACGTTCCAAATTTAATTCCTATACGTTTTAATTCTGAAAATGATAATGATTTATTTCTATATTTTGCTAAATAAAAAAGAAAACTACGTCTCTCTCTGTCCTTTTTTTCATATTTGTGATTTTCTTTATTTTTCATATTTGTGCATGAGCAAAAGAGCAAACGAAAAATTCTTTAAAATACTGAAGCATTTTTCTTCTTTCCAAGCATTTCTAAAAATATTCTTTAGATTTTAATTTCAAAAAGTAATCATTCCCTTTCTTTTTTCAAAGCTATAAATATAATTCATGGCATTTTTAAATGATTCTTATACGTAAAATATGTTTACGTCATAGTTATAAAAATTGAACTTCCTGCATTTCTTCATAAAAAATATTAAACTTTTTGTATAGAAATAAAAACAGCATATAAATTTCACTTCATAATCAAAATAAAAATTATCCTTATATTTCATTTAAAAACATAGATTTTCGTATTCTATTAAAAAAAATTAATCACTGGAAATTACAGACCAAAATTCTATAACAGGAAGTTTGCTTTTTTAAATCCATTAATCATTTTCTGACGCAAGTCATATCTGCAAATACAACTTTGGAAGTAGAGGATAAAGCTGAAAAAAAGGGACAGATCCTTGCTTAAAAATGATGGGAAGACCAAAATAAAAAAAGGCCAAAAAATTATACCGGGTTTTAACATTTTTCGTCGTTTGTCAGCATTAAGTCACGCATGCCTAATCCTAGTAATTTAAAGTCTTGTATATACCGAAACTTTCCGTCCAAAAAAGTTCCATTTTTTAGGGTAAACATTTTTCTAAAACCAGGCAGTTTGTCGCCAAGAAAAATTACGTGCTTAGAAATTTCACGTCATTCTTATAAGCGTAGTTTATGCCTGACGTGCCAGCTTTTGACGTTAAACGACTCTTAAAAATGCTGCATTTCTGGTGTATAATTTCGTGAAACGGTGAAAATGACGAAAATTTTATAGTCTCGTTACTATAATGGTCATTAAAATGAAGAAGTCACCTCAGTTCCACATCTGGAAGTTTCTTTTTTTAATGGCAGAATTAAGATAAATGTTCGAGTAATATTTTTTTCTGCTTTAAATTCGTTGGGAAAAAAGGATTCCTTTTTCGGCTTCAAACTTAATGAATGCTGAAATCTTCTTAAAAAATATATTTCAGCTTAACTTTTTAAATATAAGATTAAATGTCCGAAATCGTCTTGAATAGTTTAGAGAAGTTTTTAATTTCGATACGTAGGTTCTTTATCGGTTGTTTTAACCTGTTGTTAGCACACAAAACTTTAAAATAAACTATTTTAAAGATTTTTTAATTATATTAAACATGTCAAGAAAAGGATAAAACGTTTTTTAAAAATTCATAAAACATAAGTAAAAGTTTTAAAAGATGTATTTTTCAAAAATTTTATGAAATCAGTGGAAATGACCTCCCAAAACTTTCTCGCATAACATCTAACCGTTTGCACACGGAAAAGTAATTCGATGTACATTTCTTCACTTAAGACAATTACTTGCTCTTTACAATATGAATATAAAATAAAAATATATATAATTGTTTTAATTTATATTTTCACCACTTATTTTCCACATCTTCTTAGTATTTTATAGGTATTTTTAACAATCAAAATTTAAAAATAAACAAATAAAACGTCAAAATGATGCCCAGTCCTCAATAATGAGTGAGAGGCCCCAACCCGAGTGCAAAGGGTTATTAATTGTTATTCTAGATAATGCCTTGCATGGCATTGTTGTGCAATAGTTACGAAATATTAACCTTTGGCGCGAATTTAACATTTTTACTGAATCTATCCTGTGACCCTTGGCAAGTTTTTTTTTTTTTTTTTTTTTTTTTTTTTTTTTGATTTATCCCTGGTATGCAGTTAATAGTATCAGAAAACTGAATTTGTGCTTTATAACATTTTTCTCAGACGATTGAAACAAAAATGTGATACAAAACTGTAAGTGTAGTCATAAAATCTCATGCATAAATGGGTGTATTTACTGCGTTTTAGAATTATTGGCTTAATATGCTTCTCAGAGTACAGACCGACAGACAGTCTACATGTAGTTGGATTTGGTTGAAAATTTGATCGGTGTTCTACAATATAGATGTTAAATCTGTGTACCGAATATTATTTATCTAGATTTTTTTCTTTTGTATTAATAATTTTACATTATATTCAAACAACTGGACAGATAGACTTCTCTCGAACGGATTTCATTCACGATTTGAGAGAAATCTACAAATTTAGTATAGAGATCTTATACCGAATTTCCATCATCTAGCTCAAAGAGTTTATGAGTAAATTCTATCACAGACCGACAGATGGATATTGACTAAAAATGTGTTTTTCGAACTCTCTAAAACGCTGAGATTCGTCAAAATCTCGAATTAGAATTTTTTGATCATTACTATACTTTCTCTCTATTACATATACGAGAAAGTAAAAATGATAAAAAAATTCTTTTATAGATTTTATCGTAGCTTATTACACAATTTTTAATATACAGTAAAAAATAAAAAATGATAAAATATATTTTCAGAAATTTTTTATTACTTTAAAATATAGATATGAAAACTCTTCATTTCAAAACATTAGCAATTAGTCATTAAATACTTATTAAATAATTTAGAAATATGCATTGATTTGTAAATAAGAGCAAAAAGGAAACAATACGTTCTGCCTGTTTAAAAAGAAGTCTAACTGTCATTTAAATATGCTACCAAGACAATGCCAAATAGGTTTGAATATATAATTTAGTCAATGAGGTAACAACATTTTATTGAAAGAGAATCGAGTACTTTCTTCTTTTCAAAGTGATTATGAGATATTTTAGTTGAATTTGAGGTGGATGGCAGTGTCAGTATAGGCATAAAACTACCATTCTCAAGAACTTTTAAGGTACTTTGAAATCAAAATCTGATAATTGGTATCTATCTACATGACGATTGGAAGTTGTTTAAAAGTTTAAAAATACATAATTAATACTTGAAAATTCAGGTGAGTTTGAAAAAGATTAATTTTGAAATTATATCTCTCTCAATTTGTGTAAATATGTAATCTTAGGAATAGATAAAATGTGGCCAATAGGTTTTTAATACGATCTTATCACAATTTTTTTAATTATCACAATGTATTTTATATTTTTTTATAACATTTTTAAGGAAATTCATTCAAGGCAAGTCAGCCACTTTGCAGTTTGCTGTCCATGTAAAGCACAATAAATCAATCCCAGAAAAAAATATGACGTATTAAATGTAGCATATGGTCCTATTATAAAATGTATAGATTTCTTCCACATTTTGAGTCAAATTTATCCATGGGAATTCAGTATATCTATTTCGGTTCGATAACGCAAAATATTGCATAAACAATATTGTAAAATATGATATAAACAATATTGTAAAATATTATATTCACAATATTGTAAAACATTATATAAACAATATTGTAAAATATGATAGAAACAATATTGTAAAATATTATATTCACAATATTGTAAAATATTATATTCACAATATTGTAAAATATTATATAAACAATATTGTAAAATATTATATAAACAATATTGTAAAATAATTGTAAATTTGCATAAAAATTTGTTTGAAAACTCACAACAAAACTAATAATTAAGAGCAAAGATGAAAATTATTCATTGTCTATATCATTGAATTATAAATTGTTTCAGCAAAATATTCTCATATATAAGATTTCACTCAAAACCTTAACATTCAAAATTCCCCAAACAGTCACTATCACTTTCTTCGTATCTTTAATTAATTCTCACTACCTTATCTTATTAATTCTTGCATTTCTATATTTTAGAAAAGTCATTAGATTGTTTACTACATCATTATTATCTTTCTCATCATTATCATTGCTAATGTTCATTTCCGATACAGTTAATGACTTTGAGCAAGAAAAGAACCCTTGTTATTAATCAACATTAATTAAAAATCCGATTGAATATAATGATGGTTATTTGAATAAATTGGATTCATTTATCTTTTGTAATGCATTTTATTATTTTGTAATTAGTGATATTTGTATCATCAAATTATAAATGATGATTAATTTGAAAAGAAACGTTTTGATGAATTTCCAAATAAAAGAAATCAATGCTATAAAATAAATTATATTGTAGCGCTTACATAACTCTAGTACCTTCTCTTTTGATACAACAGATGACTTTACCTTATTAAAAACAAGGTATATATTCCCATGATCCTTCTTCGAGGGGGGGGGGCTCTTTAAATTATAAAGAAGTGTCATGTATTTTCGTGTTTTTATTTGTTTTGTCTTGTGAAATATAAGCTTAGAAAATAATTAAATAACTGTTCCTAAAATTCGTCTTATTTTCATCTACATCATCATGAAGTTATAAAGAGTCTAGTCCCTCTACAATATAAATTTTCAAGGTTATTACTGAAACCCATATTTCTTACAAGATAGCTACTGCTATTTGTAATCAGAGAAGATAATACTGCTATATATTCTGAATCTGAAAAACTGAGAAAGTTTATAGTAACTATTTAATTGAAGTTAACTACAATTGCGCTTATATTGTTGCGATATCTTTAATAATACATTAATAGTGCAATTCAATAAACATAAATAGGAATCCATTGGTGTCACATTTTCACTGCCAGCAAGTTTAAAAGCGGGCATCTTAGAAATCCAACAATATTTTATTGAGTGGTTACTTAGAGAGCATTCATTTGAAGTACTTAGCAAATTCCAGTTTCCATTGTTACTGCTATTATCACAATAAGAACAACATCAATTACCTATACACATTCCTATACCTTTCATTATTTCTTGTCTTACCAATCTTACAAGAAGTAAGTTTAATTAAAATCACAATAATGCACGATTGAAGAAAGCTAAGACATCTCTCCAGTAAAACAACTTGATAAAATACAACATACACCTAACATTTTTACCGTTATAGACATTTCCATTTAAATTGCTAAGTTTGGCCCGTAGACTTGAACTTCTGGCATGGAAATCAGAAGCCAGATAAAAAAAAAAGAAACAGAGTACTCTAAAACGCATTCTCTACTTTAATTAAAGTAATCAAGCACTTCATGTTTACTTCGAAAACTTTCCCTCGTTTCGATTAGTTTTGTCAGGAAGGTTAGGTGCCTTAGATTAGTTTCGTCACGATAGCTGGGCTGGATACGTTTCGTTTTAAAACTCAGCTCTGAAACTCATTAAGCTACTAAAGAAGGATCCAATTTACGTCATTCTTGTAGTTTTTGGTACGTGGATTCATTCAAATCTCAAATTATGTCTCGCAATATAGCGTTGGATGGAAACAAAAAGATGCTGGCGTAATTTTATAGAACCTAAGCACGAAGGACATCATTTTTTTCCTTGGGAAATTACTGAATCGGAATCTGTTGGTCATTATTTTTCTGTTCAAATTGTAGTGTTTTTTCTAAGATTTGTTGGTTAAATTTGGAAATATTTAGAGTATAAATAAACTTCAAATGGCAGAATAATAGACTTTGTTCTTAAACAAAAGAGATTTATAATCATAATCAGGAGGAACAGAGAATTCTCGATTGTTTTAGAACATGAAATAGAAAGGGACTTTTTTTTTGTTCTTATAAGTATAGTTCTTATGGTTTGAAGCAGGACATTTCACCAATTATTAAAATGAAACCAGCTGGTGTGGGACCATAATGATAATCTAATATAATTCTATATAAAGATGTTATTAGCCTTGAAGATAGCTTTTTGTAGTATTTTGCCTCATGAGAAAAAAAAATCAAAAAATAACAACATGAGGAAAAGTCGCAGTGTAGTGATTAGAAGACCGTAATTTATTCTCTCACATTTTTTTTTTCAGGTGTTGATTTTTCTATAAAGAAACTTGTTCAATAATGCTTCTAATAGTTGAACGATAATCACTAAGCACTAATTTTCTCATCTGATCTACATGTTGGTTATGTGACGAAGTGGTTGTTCTTCTAGAACGTGATTCATTTATGACAGATTTTCTAACTTGGTGTTTAGCATCAAGCATGCAACAAAATATGCATATTGATGATGCGACGAATTAGGTGGCCCTCCAGAAAGGGATTCACCTGTGACCGATTCTCTGACTTCTTTACATATTTTGTTTCACTATTGTTTTTGATAAACCGTTGTGTTTAAACAATTTTTGAGAAATTTTAGATGTTTTTTCCCAATAATTGCAAGTAAATTTATATTTATATTCTTTAGTAAATTCTGTTAGTCATTTTGGAGAATAAACAAAATTCATATCTCCTTAGATAACAAATTTTTCTTCAGACGATAAAATGAAAATTAATTTCTGATTGGTAATTTCAGATGCTTTTAAATGTCGTAAAAATTACTTTCGATTCCTATGAAGACCACATCGATATGCATGTATTTTTAATGAAATATTACTGATTTTTTTTATCACGGTCGTGTTTTGGAGGGTGGAAATATGCACTTTAGATAGATTATGTCTTAAACTCCGTTTAAAAGTTTAATTAGTTGAAAAATAAGTTATTTTTAAGATTATCTAATTTGATAACTTCCAAAAATATGATTGTATAAAATCTATTTATATACCATTTTTGAATTTAAAAAACATCTCGTTAAGGATGGATATATGTTCAGCCCCAGTGTAATATTTTCCTATAGTTCGGCAATTTAAAAAGTACTTTTTCATGATCTTTAACATTTTTTTTTTCATTTTTGCAATGAAATTCAATCCACTTTCCTGGTTTCATCAAATATTTAATTTGCGAGGTTAATAATTATTGAAAGTTAACGATTAATTTTATTAACATGCAGTTTGCAAAAGGAACTGGAAGTTGAAATAAATCAGGAATGGTAGGATAACATTAAGTGATGATCATCCAGACAGTTAATGTTTTAATTGTCCTGTTAGTGCGATGAGATTTGAATCTATTAAGGTGACTCATTTACTACAATAAATAGAATATTTGTAGGGCTATTAAAAACATCTCTTAATATGTCTATCATAATGTGAAACATGAAACTGTTTCATTAATTGAATTAGGAGCATCGAACTATACATAAGGCATTTAAATGAAAAAAATATATATATATCCAAAATTCTCACTAAATCAACTGGTCATCAATGTCGATTAGAAAGAAGGTCCGTGGTTATTGTTTTATTGATTATATATCTTCTTTTATTGTTTTACAATACCATATATTATAGAAAATATTTTTTAATAAATACTGTTTGGCAGTAATATTTTTTCTTATTCTTTCCATCTCAAACAAAAATTAGTATTTCCACTTTATATGAGATTACCAAGACACTAATATGTTTACATATTTCCTCCTATTGTTAGTTTTTGTGACAAAATGCTTGAAGAATTTCTCGATTCAAAGAATTTTAGCATGGTCCCATTCTTAGTGTGCTATGACCCAGAAAATGAAATCTATTGTTTAAGATTCACTACTTAATGTATCAATATTTCAAAGAACCACCAGTAAAAACTATCTTCCATTTCACTTCATCTTCAATCTCTTTTTTTTATGATTTGTAGATCGACAACCCCTCTTCGGCAAGACACAGACGACAGACGAGAAATTATGACAACAGCTTTGGAGACAGAAGATAAATGCCCGGATGTCATACCAGGTAAGTGGAAGTGAAAAAATAAGGACAATTTTATGTCCCTTCATTTTTTTCTTCACCTCATAAAGCATCCCTTAACATGTAACCTGGGACGCTACGCCTGTTTCAAACCATTAACCTCAGGGACGCATTTAGGAAGGAAATGTAAAATATGAGATATTCTCCCTGGTACTTGAAAAGGCGACGCCCTGCTGCCTTCGGAGATGATTTCAGTGATCTCAAAGGCATCGAAAACATTTTCTGGAGATTTCGGCTCCAGTTCGATATGGTTTAAGGACTTAATGGTAAAGAAGTGTAAATGTAAAGATACACGTTTCTTCTTTTTTCTTTTACTTGATTGTATTTTGAACGGATTCATACAAATATTTCAAATGGCATCAAAAGGCTGAATATGTAGAATTCGGTGATACATTTAAATGTTTCATCTTCTCTGCTATTTGTAATAATTTTTTTTTCCTTTTCAAATTAGTACTTTAATTGCTCTAAAAGCAGCATGCCATTGGAAAATATTATTTTAAAGGTTTATTACAAAGATATTGACAACATTTCGGATCTTTGAAGAATTTTTAAATTTTTGTCCACTTCGGCTCTCTCTTTTTCTTGGAAAAAATTATATTTTTGAAAGAAATTGTTCCTGTTTATTCTGAGGTACTTGCCATATGATTCTAATTTTTTAAATGAAAAGTTTCATTAAAGAAAGAGAAATATTAAATAGACAGTACAATTAGACTATTTTGTGTGTGTATTAGAGACCAAGACAATAATTTCTGACATAGTTTTTTTTAAATATCTCAAAATGACAAAAATCGATATTTTAAAGTATAATATCATTATGATTTTTTTTAAAATTAATACAACGTTAGCAGATATCAACTTACAAACATTTAAAATAATAATTTTTTAAGGAAAACTTGGTTAAAGAAATAGTAAATACAACTTTAATATCTAACTTTTGTCTAACATTTAAGAGGTTGATTTTTTACGGTACTCTAAAAAAGTTTTTTTTTTTTTTGCTAAGTTGCGAAATTTTTTAAAATTTAATTTTTTAAATGTTTGAACAAGTGTTTCTATAAAACAGTAGAATTTTGTTTCTCTTTTTGGGGAGATTACAGGGATTTTTATATTTGCATTTACATATCTTTTAATACTATTTTACATGTTTAGATGCTGTTTTTTCAAATATAGGATATGGTAGAATTTTCTTATGAAAAAAAAACCTCATGTTTTTTGTTCAAATTTAATATAATAATTTCTTAATATATTCTGCAGTTTCTGGACTAGAGAATAAATAATATATTTATTTAGAAATGTTTTATAATTGTTTTAATGCTTCATTATGTGGGAAGAATTGAAAATGTAATGTTATTTATTAATAGAACCCCAATATTTAAATAATGTATAGAAATATAGCTTAATATTTGATTCAGGAATTAGAAAAGGCATTTCCTAAGCTATCTACAAAATTTTAAACAAATCATTTACATCATTTATAAAGCAGCTTCTTATGTAAAACTTGAAATATTGTAATGGAAATATTCCAGATATTTTTAATATTTTGAAATAGTTTTTAAATAAAATAACCATATTAAATAACGCTAAATCCTCGAGAAGATTATATTTCAAAATAAATTAGATGATTTTTTTTGCAATGTTTTCATTTTTGAAACAAACAAAAGGTATACCTCATATTTAACAACAACAAAAATGGTAATCAAACATTGCCTCATTATGCATATTTATAACATCAAACTCATCATAATATGAATAGTTTTCAATACTTTGGCATGGATTTTTATTAGAATGAGAATTTATTTTTATTCTTGCTTGCTAAATGTCTTTTAGCTATAGCATTTATTTGAAGTAAATGTTTTATTAAAAATGAAAACAATCAAAGAAAAAGAAAATGCTCCATATTTATTCATCATGATTACGGCAAGAAAGCAAAAATTCAATCATATATTTCAATATTTATCTTTTTTATTTTATTATTACACTAAAATGTTTACACATACATTTTAACTACTCGCAAACTCATATTTATCGTTTGCAGATTTAACATAATGAAACGGGCAAGTTTAAATCTTTCGTGTACTCATTTAAAATTCATTTTAATAAATAATCTTGGCCTTTGCCTTTGCGTTTCTTTCACAAAGTAACTTAGTTTCGAGAAACACAGCCTTTTAACAGGGGTCGGTACATCTCATTAAATATGTTATTAAAAATGGAACTTACAATTTATCCTTAGTTAAGTATTTCTAACGTTAGTTTGTTATTCTTGACAGAGTTTACTTTTTAATGATGTTCTTTTGTAGAATCTTTAGGAACAAATTCGATTACTTTTTTCTTCTTCTGATATTTAGAATTTAATCATTATAATCTCATGTACCATTTCTTATAAATAATAGCCGCATATGCCATGGAAATATTATTTTATTTTCAGAATTATTTTTGTTCTTTTATAATTAATTTCTTCTCCGAAATTGTTAGTAAAAGTAAAGAAGTAACATTCGAATTTTTCCCCGAGAATTCTGTTCCTTATTTTTGATTTCAAGGCGCGTTAAATGGGCAGAAAAATTAATTCTTGTTGCTCTAAGTTGAAGTTCTTTGTAATTAATTGCATTTTTGCAGGAAATGGCTTAATCTCAGAGCTTTTTTCTAAAACTAAATTTTACATGTAATTAAATTCATTGGAAGGTTGTGTTGTTGCAATTTAAAATTTTTATGCATTTCAGTCTCTTAAAAAATTTCTAATGTTTTATTCGTAATCATTTTTAATTGGAATTTTCATGGAATATTATCAAGATATTTTTTTAATAATTATTATACATTTAGTATAATAATATGAATAATTATTATATATCTAGTATTGATATTTTATATACATTTTCTCGTATTCCAAGAGAAAGTTTGGTAATCGTCAAATAATTTCATAGAGAGATTTCAACGAATCTCCATATTTCAGACATCCCTGAGTTTGGAAAAAGTCCGTCCGTCTTTGATAAACATAACTTAAAAACGCGTTGAGCTAGACGGCTGAAATGTGGTAAATGGTCTTTACACCAAATTTGCAGATTTCTTTCAAATTATGAGTAAAATCTATTCAGAGGAACACCGTCTGTCTGTTTGTTGATTATATGTTAACTTGATAGCAACAAAACGCCCATAGGTTGGTAGATAAACTTCGGGATACAGATTCAACACCTGTAGTGTTGACACCTGTCAAAGTTTGAGCCAAAAGGAACCGTGACTGTCTGTCGGTCTGTACTTTCAGAAACATGTAAACACAATAATTCCCAAATTCAATGACTTGAATATATGAAATTATGTATGCGATTTTATTAATAGAAGTTTAGTTCTGTGTCACATTTTTGTTTCGATCGATTGGGATTCAGAGAAAATGCTAAATTCATGCCAAATGTTAATATTTCGTAACTATTGTATACCTATGCCATGCAATGCGTTCTCTTGCATGGCAAGTTTATTGAAGAATATGCGAGAACGTTTAATGGAGACCACTTCGTTTAGTTAAAATTATGTTTGTCTGTGAACGCTATAAGTCAATAATGTTTTAAAATAGATTAATGGAATTTTGTTTTTGGACTTGATCCGAAATTTGCATATTGTTGTTTGCAAAACGAAATTTATGGACTACAAAAACTTGTATGTCCGTCCGAGTGCAAATGACTACAGTGAGCACATCCTAGATGATAAAATCTGACGCACAGTTCTATCATTTTAAGTACAAATTTCTTTCAAATTTTGAATCAACTCCATTAAAAGGTTAACCGTCTATTTATCAATATATTTAAATACCTGCAAACGGAATCTTTTAAAAATTCAAGAATTTAAATAAATGAAATCTGAAATGTAATCGTATAATTGAATTTGCAATTCTTATGAAATTTTGGTTTCAAATGTTTGAGGAAAAGTTATCCAAAATGGAAATTTGATTTTTTCACTATATAGCGAAGCACAAAACGTGCATGGGATTTTGAAACTAAAAGTAGGAGTACTTGTATCATTCATTAACTTGCTCAAGGTTCACAGATTGATGCAACAAAAAAGGAGACATAAGGAGTCTTTATTTAGGAGTATAAGATAAAGATTCGAGGATGCCACTTTTATTTTTTATGTTAAAGGACAGTATCGTTTCCATTTTACACTCTAGAGGCCAAATCTTAGAAATATGCTTGGGATTTTAATTTTTGTATCCGTAGTTCTTGATGACATTACAATATTTTTATATCTCCAGGGTCTTATTATCTATTGAATTTAGGAAACTGCTTTTTAGTTCGAAAATTCTGCGATACTTATAATAAGAGATTATGAAAGGTTCATAAATGTTCTTTATAAAAAAAAGTCAAAAAGATTAAAAATGGAAGAAAAAATAAAAATACTTTATTTTCCTAATTACTAACATTTAAAAATAATTTTGCATTAGAAATATGGATATGCAAGTAAAATTATAAAAGCGCGTGGCACAGAAGAATTTCCATATCCAGATCGAATACCAAAGAACATCAAATGACTGAAAAATGTTAATTTCGGAAAATTAGACATTTATTATTTATGTAATTTAAATTAAGATTTAATATATTAGTTGTATAAATATGGTTCAACCCAACTTTAACCGATGATATTAGTGTTACTACTTGCCTGCAAATAAGCTGAAGAATTTTCATTTGAAAAATTTGTCGATAACTTTTAAAAATTATTGAATATAATCAACTTAGTATGGTATAAGCACAATTACAAAAAAAGCCTCAAAACTATCAATAATACAATATAATTCAACTACATTACTTATATATTTTATATAATTTTTGCTTGGAAATTTTATTTCTAATTTTCTGAAATCAAATCTATTTCAATCTAAACAACTGAAATCCCGAGAAATATCTAATCTCGAATGCTTCATAAACAATTCAGACTTAAATTTCTAAATCTTCCAAGAAGAGACTACTCAATTTTTAAATTTCATTTCTAAGAATTTGGATTTTCACCAATCGCAATTCATTTCGCATAAATCACGGGACTCCTAAATGAAAGACACTCTACTATTGGTGGATATTTATTCAATGTCATCGAATAAGATTGATTGACTGGAATCTTGAATTTCCGAACGGATATGAAATGCGAGTGACTTCATCTGTACGTAATATTTCAAATTTGCTGCTACAGTCTTTTCAATTGGAACTTTTCGCAACTTTGTAACTTAATGGAATAACCTATTCTGTATAAAATGCATAGATTTGCTAACAGAAATGTGAATTAGTATCTGGAAACTGTCTGGAAATCATTAGAAGTAGAAAACTAATTTGAATCAATTACGTTTAAAACGCAGTTATTCATATAAATATTCCAATTTCGGTTGAAATAGAATTATATCAGAAATCGTTTGGCATTTAGAAGTCACAGGTAAGTTAAATAAATAAAGTAAATATGAAAAGTATTTAATAAGTTGTATTTATAACGTTGCTTTTAAGGAATCTAAATTTTTTTAATTGGATTTTGTTTCGATAAGTGTTGATGTATTCAAATTTATTCAATACTATTGTATTTTATTTCCGATCATAGAAGATTTAAAATATCTTATATAAAATAATTTTATTAGACATTCATGTTGAAATATTTTCTTTCTCTAAATGTAATAACAAGGTTTGAAATTTCAATTATATTTTGCTTTATTGTTAGAAATGGGAAATTGTAGTTAGAGATATTCTGTTTGGTCATTTTATTAAAATAATATATGATTATATAAAATTGTCCCTACCTCTAAGTTTTGATAAGTAAATTTTGCTAATTAATCTAAAATCTATATCAAATATCAGGAAAGAGATCTTTTTAATACGGTTAAAATTCACATGCTAAAAAAGGAAAGGTCTAAAGTTCCTTGATTTAAAGCTACTTTTTAGATAAGAAAGCTAAATAGGTTGTCTTTTCCTCTAAATTCGCACTAATGCTGCAGTGACTATTAGCTATTAGCTGATGATCCTCCATGTTAGAGTTTTATACATGGGGTACCCATACTTAAGTCTGTATTCATATAATTCTTAAATCATTTCATGTTATCCCGTTATTGTCAGCCGATAGGAGCAAGTCATAGGTTTCTATACATAGGTTTTTAGGGTTACTGACCCTGCTATCGTTGGTGGAAAACTTCGTTAAAAGTTTCGTTTTAACTTCGTTTGTATTTAGGTCATCGACATCAAATTTTTTAGAGATATTATTTTTAAATGCGCATGATTAATATCAAAAATAGTTTTCTTTTCAATTTATACGTGAAAATAAAGTAAATGCAAACTAAACAGTATAACATCATCTATACCGCAGAAACTATATATTGATCAGAGAGCATGTAAAAAAGGTGTATTGCTCCCCGGCTCTCAGGAAATGGCAAATGGGAATCACATATCATATGATATAAGACTAATCTATTTTGATAAGCAAGGGACCTAAATTAATATCTAAAGTTGTTATTTTGCGGTTAATTTTCTCCCCCTTTCGTACTTTTCCCTCCTGTTACAGAATGCACTCGTCTGTTTGAAGTTTAAATCAAAGGTCTTCTCCTCAAAGCATCAAGTAAGGTTTACATTCAGCCAGTAATAATGAATCAAGGTCACGCATGCGCAGAAACTATGTTGCAGAAAGTATTGTAAAGCAAGCAATCATCGAGACAAAAATTTGCTTTTGTCTGTTCTTTCAGCGTGTCTCTATCTTTTTTCTGCGCAATCTTCTTACAGATATCAAACTGGCTGAATATAAACAGACCATCAGAAACATACGAGTTCAGAAATATTTTGAAAAAAAAAACTTTAAGAAAAGAGCAGTGGAGATTAATGATCATCAAGAAATTCGAACTCGAGATCTTGATAAAATCTCCAACATCAAATCAATTGAATGCTAAAATAAATCAGGCTTTATATATTGGAATTTCGGACGAATGCGAAATGAATAAATAAATCAGGCTTTATGTATTGGAATTTCGGACATTTCAGAAGTAATAAAAGAATATGAACTAATGGCCTAATGACATGCTGAAAAAATAAAGAGAAAATCCTTTTTACAATTCTTCAGAATATGTTATTTTTTTATCTTCTCATTTGCATAGATAAAAACAAAAGAAAAAATACTTTCATAGCAGATGAAAAAAACGGAAGAAAAAAAAATATTTTTTTAACACTTGAGCAAAATGTTCCGCATTGCTGCTAAATTGTAAAATGAAAATCTGCTCTAATCTCCTAATTAATTAAAAGTTTTATCTGTCTTTGATTGTGCTTTATCCAAGGACAGCTAAAAACTTTAAGATAATTTTTTTATTAAAACGATAATTTCAATGTATTGAACTTATAAAAGTTTTTTGTGATTAAAAATATTTGAAAGATTTATTTATTATACACCTGAAAGTTGCCGTTCTCAGATTTTGGAATTATCATTAGAATTTTATTCACTGATAAACTGTATAATTACAAGTTGTAACACTGACCAGGTTACATGCCTTTTAAATGAAATTACTAATTTGGACGTCATTAAAGAATATAATTAACATGATAAACCAGAAAGAAAAACATTTAAGGACATTGAATAAATTAATTCCTTATTAGTTTAAGTGCTTCCTTTTTTGCTCAGCTATCAATCGACCTTTTATTAACCTACATATTTCTACTAATAATAAAGAATAATATGATTCTATGCAGATCTTTTAACCTAAAGTTATCAAATTTCATATGAATATTTTTTGGAAAGAGAAAATCTGTAACTCCAAACGGTTTTGTAATATTTTAAATTAGCATTTTAGTCTATAAAAAATAAAGTCAGATATCAGCGTTTTTCGTAATTTCATCTGAGAAAATTATGTATCATGTACCATTTTACATCATTTTAAAATTTAAAAAATCTTTTTAATCATTCCAATTTCTATGTTGAGCGATTTTTTGTCTTGAATGTTCAGATTTTCAGAAATGGTTTTTATTGTAAAACCTTTAATAACACATTTCATTGCGATTATAAAATTCAAACTGTTTGTATTTTTTTTATCAAATCATTATTTGTCTAATCCATCAATTAAAGAATATTTATAAAAAACCATTTAAGATATTTTTCCTGATATGTTTCGCTATAAGAATTCTGCTTTTAACTCTAACTTTATTTATATTATAAGAAATCATAACACCAACATATTTTGATTTTTAAAAGCATGTTAGAATTTTTTTTAAAACTTGTATAAAGAAATTTCAATATTTATTCTTTTTTCTGTGGCAGATTTTGTTAAATCTTTTCTTCTATTCTAAAGCAATATTTCTTATCTCACATTTTCAGACAAATAAAAATAAATTAGCTTCCTGCTTAGAAAAAGATATTTTCTCAGTTAGATGAGAAAATTTATCTTCTTTCTAAGCTTTTCTGTAAATAAATTTTATAAGTGCTTTTCTTTGGTTGTATTGTATACTAAAATTTCCCGGTGGAACGTTTTTAAGATTTTGCATGAATTTAACCAGATTTTTCTGAACCAATTCTCCAACAAAGCATGTTTAGAACACTTTTTTTAAATTTTTTTTTCTCGAAAAAACATCCCATTTTGCATAACTTTTTCTCCTTTCTCATAAAATACACCTTCCCATTCACGGTTACAGTCGCGGGCCATTTAAAGCAGACGATAATTCTACGGCCAGAAAGAATATATCGCAGAAATTCCGAATCATTCTCGCGCGCTGGAATACCTCATGGAATAAAATAAAAAATCATTCTATGTACTTTTCTCTTCTGAAAACTCTGGATGTTTTAAACATGAATTTATTTTTTTATTTCATTTTTTTATTTCACTCTCAAAGTGTGGCATTGCTTTTGAATTTCGTTATCTGGCAACGTGTCCCACGCTGCTTCCATACCTTTAAATGGGTTTTCTGACTGCAATAAAAAAAGGTAAAAACGAATAAAAATGTGTAAATGCATCTTTCAATAGGATACATATTTTATTCTCTGCGTTTCATGGCAAAAATTTATGCTCCTTGGTGGAACTTTTTGGAAAGAATAACCGTAGTATTTTTCTATAAGGAAAAGATCAAATAGAACCAGTTTCAAACCTACTTGAAATGCTTCATACAGTTGGCGTTATATTTCCTAGTTAAGTTTTCAAGCTAAAAGCGCCTGTAAAGATATCTTTTCAATGTCAGTAACGTAGAAGTTTCAATGAATTTCTATTCTTGGAAAAAATCAGATATTATGCCATTATAACTTTCCGAAAAATGCACCATATCTAGGAATTCTGAATTTCAGGATGTTTAAAACTGGATAGTTTGAAGTAGTAAAAAATAAAATATTTATGTATATTAAATACTAAGCAAAAATATAAAATGGAGCTCCGTATGAGATTCTTTATTTCTTGCTTTCAAAAATATATTTTTATTTATTACAGGAAACATTTATTTTCCCGTTAATTTTTTTAAAAAAATATTGCACATATTTTTTTAAAAATTTAAATACGAGATTATATTCATTTATAATTTTTTTGAGCTAAGAAAGACTTTTTTTCAGAGCCGAAATTTCAAATGAAAAAATCGTCTGCAACTAAAATAGTTATTTAGATGAGTATTAAAATATGCTTAATCACAATAAATTGAAAAGAATTCTTTGAAAATCTGACACTTCGAAATTTCTTTTTTTCCAGAAATATTAACAGTGCTTGGGAAATGCCGAAGATTTTCATTGGAATATGAGAAATCTAAAATTATGTCAATGTAAATTTCTTTCAAGATGTTTGATTTGCAGGAATATTGTGTTTTTTAAAAAAAGAAGTTTGCATTTAAAACTGAAAAAATAAGCTTTAATTCTTAAGGCAATACAAGGCAATGTGTTTAATATTTCATATATTGAATTGAATATGTGTATTTACTACAGGAGGAAAATTTAAAAATATTATTTATCATTAAGATTCTCTTTTGAAAAGTAATAAAAAATATAATTGTTAACGAAATATTATTAGTTTAAAATCGCATTTCGTAAGATGAAGTGTTGAAAATTTATATCTTTTGCAAATAAAATTATCATGCAACTTAAAAATTAAAATACGTTTTTTTATGATAAAAAAATATTGCCTTTTTATTAATCTCACATCAAACAAATTTAATATATATGATGGAACTATAAAAATTTATATATACATTAGGAAATCCCATGTCTAAATTAAAAAGGCGATTTTTTTAATATATTTTAAAGTCATAATCTAGTAATTTCATTTGCAGATGTCATAGAATATAGTTAGTATGCATCGTTATAAGAATTCATTTTAGTAAATGAAAAAATAAGTAGGTCTTTATGTAAAATTTTCACGAAGAATAAGAATATAATAAGGGTTATAAATTCAATCATAATAAGGGAAAATAATTGCATATATGGATGAAATGAAATTAAAAAAGATAAAATTGATTTTTAAAAGAACTCATTATATCAGTGAATAAGTCTTATTACTAAATATATGTAAGAAGAAATGAATATATTCATTACCTGCAGATGAATATCCACGTCTAGACCATAATCTTTCACAGTTATTAATATAATTTCATTTTTCGATTTTTACTTATCCAGTTTTATTACAAACGAATGATATAACATACTGTGGTAAATTTATGAATGAGAATTAAATCAAGTAAGAGAAGATTATAGTAGATTCATAATAGAAACTGCAATATAATTTGATCATTTTCTTTGAGTAGTTTGTTTTGTAAATTTCAATCCAAAGAATATCTTGTAAAATTTTTGAATTTTGAATGTGAAATAATTATTGAAGTAAAATAGTTAAAAAAAACTTCTATTTGTGTACGAAATAACTAGATTGGTTTATAATTTATCCATTTTTCCCTATTTAATGTTGATATTGGATTTTTTAAAGTCCCTACTAGTTGGCGCCATTCTTACTGAATCAAAATTTAATTTAATTGATGGAAAACTAATAATTAAGTTCTGAAAACTTTAAAATCGATTGATGTATTCGAGAACATATAAGTGAACATATATTAAAAACAGAAGCTCTTAGTAAGTGACTGAATAATGAATTTAAAAATTCTATCTTTACACATGGATAACAAAGTCAAGCTGAATAAATATTTTTAATGATACCCTTTAAAATGGCAGGAAAGAAATATTTGAACAAAGAAATTTATGATTATAAAAGCCTCTTTATAAAATTATGAAAAATTTTCACATAGAATTATTCTGATTAAGTCATTTTGTATACTTGTTATAGAAAAGAGTATTTTAAACGCCATTTCAGAAAATATTCTTCATAATTTTCAAGAGTTGCATCTACAATTTGGAAAAGAATACTCAAATTACTGCAAATATATGACCAAAAAAACTATATTTAAAGACTTAACAAACGGTTTTATATATTATTTTATAACTATATTTAAAGATTTAACTGATATGGGTTTATCCATAATAAACAAAATCTATAAATAAAAACTTATATGTTTGTATTTGCAATGAAAACGCCAAGCATAAAGGTAAAAATTGTTCTTGGAATATTCCAAAGATAAGGGCCTCCTGTTCTTCTAAGACACTTCGTTCCCTCGTGTAATATAATAGCCTCTATTAATTTGGGGATTTTATTACATGATAACTGCGCACGTCTTTTGACATCCAAGTGAATATTGCTTTTAATATCTGCTGGAATTTCAAGCATTTTATCTTTCGATAAAGTTAGCAACGGATTTCAAAGCTGATGCTGCGAGCAAAATACAATTCAACTCTTTAAATCTCAATAATCTTATCCATAAATGAAAACTTTTTAAAAGTTCGTAATTCGTTTTACGATTGGTTGGAAGATACACAAGATTTGAATTTTCTTATTTTGAAAAGAATTACTTTTTAATACCAGATAAAACATGTATATTCACATTTAAGCCTAGAAAATATTATTTAGCTTTTATTTAATTAAGATATAACTTATTAAATAGAAACAATTCGTCTTCTCCTTTGGTTTTGATTCAAAACGCAGAAAATTATCAGAAAGAAAGAAAAATGTGTTTTTAAGGAAAAATCTGCTTTTCTTTTATAATCTCTGCTCTATTAATAGTTAAAAACTTGTAAAAACATATGATTAACAGGAAAAAAACACGCTTCTAAAAGTAATCAGCTATAACACATTTCTTCAAGCAAAAATAAGTCCCAAATGTTTCACTTTCTTTCCAAGTCTGAAAATAACGAAGGGAAAAAAAGAAACCTTTAGGAAGTATTCCCTTGAAACGAGGGCTTTCTCTTATAGATATAGTTTCTAAAACTAGTCATAAAGTATAAACAAAAACTTATTTTTATAAACTTCTTTAAACCTACAAAATATCTAATGAATAATTAAAAAAATATATGTAAATATATTGATGCGATTTAAAAAATATATATAGTAAAAAATTTAAAATATGAGATAAAAGTTTCTTTTTTAAATAATGGAATTATGATACACAGTTGAACAAATAGCAAAAATAAAATCGTCTGTTTTTATTTTTTCTATTTTTAAATGCACTAAACTGCCAGAGATAAATATTGATACAATATATTTTATAAAAGTTTGAATTTTTATTTATTTTCTTTTAATCTTAAAAAAATCCTTGCATAAAATATAGATTAAGATCCAAAAAAAGTATTACACAAGCTTTTAACGAATAGAGACACAGAGAGAGTTACTATTTATTCTATCCAAAATAATTGTTTGCTATTATGATTGGCTTCGGCGACATGTTTTTAAAATTGCAAGAAAAAAATTCCTACTAAAACTTTGCTTAAAATAAAAAGTGGTTTTTCTCTTACAAACACAATTATAATTTCAAAAATCTGAGTATTTCATCAGATGCAACAGATAACTCTGACTATATCAGCTTATCACTTTTTATCAAGTAGGCTAATATATCATACAAATTAAAATAACTCTTAAATATATTAATAAATAAGAGTATTCATTGCTTTTTTTAGTAGTGAAACATATTCTGCTGAATCAAACTAACGTATGGAGGATAAACTATCTAATTATTTCATTAATAGAATTATAAAATGGTTTGTAGAACAAAAAAGACACCTGATATTATTTATTTTTTCACATCTATTTTTATTTTATTTTATTTCTTTTCATTCAGAAAAAGCTACTCTGAATTAAATAAATATGAGAAAAAGACAATTTTTTTTATACAGTCGCCCCTTTTTTGATATAAAGAAAGCAAGCATAAAATTTAAATTATTATTCAGAAAAAAAATGTATGCAATTCTTTAACTAATAGAATTATGACCCGTTTTCTACACCCAAAAAAATTTTCATTTTGTGATATGTTTTCCTTCAAAATCTAAAAAATAGGCTGAAAAAAAATTATTCTTGATGGCATATGAATACTAAAAGACGGTTTTTTCCGCTATAAGTACGGCTAGATCTTCTTCAAATATCTGAGCTTCGCATAAAACGTAATTGAGAAACTCCCAGCTTTATCTCAAAATGGCTGACCATTTCGTTACAGTTGCAGTTACGCGCCATTTAAATCGCGGTGGTAAAATGGAGATGCTTTTGAGAAAGAACTTTCTCAGAAATCGCAGCTTCTCCATTGAAAAATCAAATTTGAATTTTTATAGGCGTTGATTTTCTTCCCTTTTAGTCAAAAAGGTTTTTTTTTTATCATTTTGAAATTTTAGTTCTTTTTATTCTTACTTTTTTATAGAATTTAATGTCAAACTTGATGCAATTTCCTATTCAGTGAATCGTTAAATACCTCTGGAATACTTTTATGGCTTCTGAGATTTCTGGGATTTTGGGATAGATCTTCGCATACGCCTGGCTTTACTGCTTGGAATTTTTAAAATATTATCTGCATAAAATCCCGGTTATAATATTCATATTTATATGGGGAAGGATAAAAAGTAAAAGATTTAGAATATGAATATTTAACAGATAAAAGAGCAAATCTGATATAACAATCAAATTTCTAAATGTTTGCTTGATTCTCAAATGAATGCATTATTTGCCATTTAATGTGTAAAATAGACGATAATTTTTAATAGCATTAATAAAAACTCCATGCATTGTATTAAAAAATAATTCGAATTTTAAATAGAAAAATTAGACTTTAAAACTTAAGATACACGACTACATTAAAGAAAGATTTTAGGCAAAAATATCAATTTTTTTCAATATTTTTAATCAAAACAATTTTTTAATAAAAGTGTTTAATTTAGCTTCTGTGGATATTCTTTGCGAAATTACAACGAATTTTATGTTTGCATTATATTATTTTATTTAAAGTGTTTATTTAATCTTCTATTTCCTAAAATTCTAAATTGTTGTGCAATATTCTTATAAAAATCTTAAATGAAAATACAATTATTATTTTCCTTCAAATATGGTGTAATAATTTCAAAATATATTTTGTAGTTTCTGAATAACAAAAAAAAATATCTAAAATGATTTCTACAATTGTTTTAACACTTCATAATGATAAAATAATTAAAAATTTAACGTTTTCTATCTGTAGAAACCCAATATTTATTGACTGAATAAAAATACGGTTTATTCTTTAGTTTAGGAATTAGGAAACACAATCATTTGATAAATTTCAATTCAAACTCTATTCAAATGATTTGTTCTGTCTGGTTTTATCTGTTGCCTGTACTGCTTATAAAAGCAAGTGACAAAATTCATTTAGTTAAGTCATTGCGTTTTTGAATTATCGCTTGCCATGAATGTGAAATTACATACAGGTAGGCGGTAGATTTTGTTCAAATTTCGTAAATGTTTGAGTAACAGATTTTAAATCTATGCACGGAATTTTGTCTATCTAGCTATCTGTGTTGTAGTTATCGTGCTAACCTATATTCCAACAGTCTGATAGAAACACTTCTTAAAAATAAGCATTTGTAAAAAAAAATATTAAAACAAATTTATAAAACACTTATTTTTACGAGGAAATATAAATTTTCAATCACAAGTCATGACTTCAAAAACAAAACCAAAAAGCATGAGGTACTGAATTAATATTATACAGAATTTAAATTATTATGAGCATGACAAGAAAAAAAATCTTATAATTAATTTAAAATTAATCTGCATAAAAAAATGTAATACAATTCCTATATGCGTCATTTCTATCAAATATCGCACAATTTTATTACTTCGCTTTTATATCTCTACTTTTGGTGAAAGTAAATTTCATTATTTTCAGCTCAATGATAAAAAAATGATCCATTTTTATTTATAAAGGGTGTCCCAAAATTAATGCAAGATTTGAATGCGCCACCATTTATGCAGTAAAGTGTTAGCAACCCTGTTAATAACTATTTGACAACTGATAGTTTAGGTTTAGTAAAACGGGAGAGTAACATGATAGAACAACGTTTGGAATTAAGTAAAAAACACTTTTTTTTCTCTTTAAATTGGTATATTTTTATTGAATCGTAAAGTACCCATGATAGGATTATGAATGGAATAACACATAAAGCAAATGGCCTCCACGGCTTTACTGGTACATGTACACTAGTGTCGAAATTTGTCCTGGTCATTTTACATAAATGTGGCTGAATTTCGTTGATGCAGCTTTGGATTTCCTTCCACAATTCCCTCGTACATGTGGGCTTAGCAAAGACATTTGGCTTTTAAATATCTCCATAAAAAAAAATACAATGGTGTTAAATCTCACGATCTAGGGGGCCAATTCTCAGATTTTCGAACTGTTTGCTTCCAGACTTTCGTTATTTTTGAAATATTGTTCAACAATGAATAATTAGTTGTTCTGTTGTGTAACACTGTATTTTTACTAACCCTAAACAATCAACTGTCAGATGATTTTTAATAGGGTTGCCAATAATTTACTGCACGAATGAGGTCAAATTCAAATCGTGCGTTAATTTTGGGACACCTTTCATTTATAATAATTATAGGACTCATATGCTGATTAAATATATGCTGAAATTAAAACCGTTTCAATCATATTCTTCATATACATTTAAAAATGTTTCCAAAATAATATTAAAATACAGTAACAAACCCTTTATAAATTCATAATATTAAAATCATAGCATCAGAATACTAAAGATTCACCGCTGATTGAAAAGTTCAGTATTAATCAAAAAACACCACTCGAATATTTTCCTACTTTAGCAAAAATCGATTTCGATATCTTTCTGCTTTGCCTTCGAAAATCCAAGAATCTTCATTTAATTTGAAACGATTCTGTGATGCCTCTAGAGTCCAATTAGAAAATAAAATAAAATAAAAAAACGAAATCCAACGATCGTTGTAAACTGTACATCCATTTGAATTTAACGAGCTTTAAATTGAAAGATTCACCTCAAAATCTTCGGCAAACTCAGACATTCACTAATTAGATGTTAGTTTAAAATAATGTCTGCTACCACTCGGTAATTGAGTTACAAGTAAATTGCTCTTGTAGCGAGTTTTAACTGAGGTTGATTGACCGCTACAGCGAATAAGCGCACTTGATATTCAAATATTTGATTGGTCGCTTGATTTTGCAACAAGGTTGTACTTGATGTTTATTGGTTGCTGTTGTGAAGAATCTTGAGTTGTGTTAGTACTTGACTTTAGTTCGGTGGTTTGGAAATAAGAAGATAAATATGAGAGAAATGAAAAATAGACATGTTTAGACACGATTTCACGATTTAGGGAAATAGAGAGATGCGTGGATTTTGGATTTTTTTAACAAAGATGGAATTGTAAACAAATCAGTTAAAGGTAAAAATCTTTTTTTTTTTTTTTTTTTACAGAATTAATCGTTTTTATTTTTTTTCAGCCTGTTAATTATATTGTTATAGAATAGAAATAATACTTCATAACAATGATTTTCTAACAAGGTTTGATCTATCGCATTCAAATGCATCTGTATGAATAAAATATATCCATACCTACATAAATTAAATTGCTAGTCTAAACCATTTTAGATAAAGATGAAAAAACGACACATCGATATAGGCTGCAAACAAATATGGTTACTGACTTTTTTCTGTAGCTTAAACTCGTGAAGAGTAAATATTGATGCTTATCGTTATTAAACCTTCCAAAATAGTTCAGCAACTGCTCTCCTTAAAACAGCTGCAGTTTAAGTCTAATCATATGATATTCTCTTATCATTAGTTATTAATGATGTATCCATTTAAAAGCTTGTTTGTGCAATGTTTTAGTTTTAAAAATGCACTTGAATATTTATATTTCCGTATAAACTCGTTTGTGTGTTAACGAGTGCTCAATTTATTTCAAAAGGAAATTTTTCGTCTAATAATTTTTTAAAAATTCTCAAAAAATGCTTATTTATTGTAATTTGTATTTTATAACAAAGTTAACAAATTATTAATTATTCGACTCTAAATTTGTGTCTCTAATAAATGATACAATCATATATTATTTTTAATAAATAATGTGAAACGCTGCAAATTCAAAATTTTTAATTAAATGATTTAATTTTTTTCTCTGGCTTTTTCATATTCACTCTTAATATTAAGCTTTCATCTATAATCCGAATTTATTTTGAGAAATTCGAAATTTATTGCAGAGACAGTAATTTTTTAATATAAATTATTTGAATTTATTTGTATTATCTGTCCTTAACTTGTGCCAGAAATAACTGTTTTATTTTATACGAATTGCAAACCACCTCGAGGGGGGCACTTCGAAATAAGGATGAGATGCTTCCGGCATGATGGTTGGATCTCGTAACCTGGAGGGAACACAAGAAGGTGAGGGTCTAGCTGCTCCCATCGATAACGGCACGTACTTCCTTAGGGAGGGGTTGTTTCGTGGGCGGTGATGGCCCTTAGGAATCAAACACAGTTCCCTCATTGTTGATGTTGCGGCGATCCGGTCATTCAGTATTATTTACCTTGGGCCTTCGGACGGATCGGAGAGTCAGTGATATGACTTATTCGACTTGCAACTTTTAAAAGAAGAAATTTGAATCGGAGATGTTTGAATAAAATGTACTGTATAGTGCCCATATACGAGCATAATTTGTTAAAAGTGTAATTAAGTTTCTTAAAGCTCCCCTATAGAAATCATTTTTTATTTGAATTTGTAGATTTTTAATTTTTATAAAATAATGTAATTTTACGTACAATAATACTATTCCATAAAATAATATTACTTTATATATTAAAATATGTTATTGTTTACTATGTGTAATTTCTTAAAATAGGTCATTTTTAAAAATAACCTTTTTATGTCTTTTTTTAATATAGCAATAGTTACTTTACTTTATTGTACTCCTTTTTGAATCCAGTTTGTACTAATTCTAATTAATAGCTATGTTAAAATATGCTTCATTCTCAAATTATGCGATATTTAATCTGCTTGTACTTATTCATTATTAAAAGAAAGTTATATTTTCTAATAAAACAGGAAAAATGTATCAAATAATTTGAACAGAAAATTAAAAGTAAACATTTGCCGCATTTAATACGTTTCACACTTCTAAAAAATATCTCCAAGTTTAAATCAATATTCGTTAAGATTGAAAAACTTGGAATCGGAAAATGGCATTCGTAAACAATTCCAAAGTTTTAAAAGGCAAAAGTGCATCAAACCTCTTTAAATTATTATAAAACAATATTTCAGATACAATAATGCTTTCACATGAAAGAATATCTTTTTATGTATTAAAATATATTAATATCTACTATGTGTGATTTGTTAAAATAGGCAATATTTAAAAATAAGGCTTTTATATCATTTTTAATATAACAATTGTTGCTCAGCTTTATTCTACATTTTTAGACATAGTTTGTTTTGATTCTAATTTTTGTGTATAGTGAAATACACTTCGGTTTTGAATGATGCATCTTTCAATTTGTTTATACTTTTGCGTTATTAATAGAAAGTTATACTTACCAATAAAACAAAAGAAAAAAACATATCAATTAATTTGAATAGAAAACTGAAAGTGAACCTTGCCGTATTAAAAATGTTTCCAACTTCAAAAAATAGCTCCCATTTAACTTTCAGTTTAAACCAATATACTTTTAAGACTGCGAGACTCGGAATCAGAAGATAGCATTCATAAACAATTCCAAAGTCTTAAAACTCAAATGTGCAACAAATCTTCGAAATGATCTTAACTAAATTATTCATTGTCTTTGTGATTATTCATGAAAAGATTTTTTTTAAAAGTGCGTAATGGAAATGTGAACTTTTTCACTTTACTTATTGCATGCGGCAATTACCGCCAACGCCTTCCCTTGAAAACGTAGATAATGGAGTCCTACCTATAAAATTCCTTCTTGATTCTTAGCCAATGCTCATTTACATATTCCAAGAAACGAAGAGATCGTTCCATCGACCCTATCCCCCACCTTCCAGCGCCTCTTCCTTTCAACTTCGCATCCGAAATTCAATTTGCTTTCTCCTAGGTAGAACGAAAGAAAAGAAGATGAAAAAGATAGTAAAAAAAATTTCAAAATGTCAAAAAATATAAAAAAGAGCGCAAAAAAATCAATAACTATTATAATGTGCGCAAAGAGCTTTCATGGTTTGAATTTTAAAACAAAAGCGAGTCCGAAAATTCAACCCTGGAGATAGATTAATGATTTCTATTTGAAGAAGACAATTTTAGCAAATAAAATAAAGGCAGACGATTTTATAAAATACTACCAGCTAAGTCCCCTTTTTCGTTCATTCATGTAAATGAGCTATCCTGCGCTCGAAACCCAACTTTTCTAAGCAGACGATAAATTAGATTCGAACAATAGAAGA
Source organism: Argiope aurantia (assembly GCA_026543865.1). Taxonomy (NCBI): domain Eukaryota; kingdom Metazoa; phylum Arthropoda; class Arachnida; order Araneae; family Araneidae; genus Argiope; species Argiope aurantia. The sequence continues at coordinate 77,847 of JAPMOR010046510.1, read as the reverse complement.
AAAACAAATCGGGCAATGCGTTAAATCATAGCAGTGTATTAAAAGATATTTTTTACTTCATTAGTTCCAAGAAAATATGATTTCCAAGACTTTTATTCTTTGTGTTTTGATAACGACCATTTGTTGTGAAGATATAATGAGAAGTTAATGATTTGTGGTAAGAAATTATATTCCAAACCCTATTGTTTCTTTATTTATTAGAAGAATTAATTTGGAATTGTATTCTTCTGTAATAAACAACAAAATCAACCACCGAAATGAAAAAAAAAATATTGTGATAAATAAAGCATATTCAAATAAATATATTTTGATCATAAATAAATCAAAGCATTTAAAATAATTATAATGATAATTCAATTATTTTTATTATAAATTCATAACATAAAAACAAATTTTGGTAATAAGAGGATAAATATTTATATTATTACATTAGTCATGGGTTGCGTGTTTTTGTTTTATTAGTTAAATATAGAAAATTACATTATTCAGGCTAAAAGAAATGTTACTTTAAGAATATTGATGAATAAATTGCATAATGGTTTCATTTTTATTCGTTGAATGTTTATAATAATTATTATTGCAGATGTTAATTTGAAATGCGCTGTAGTGCTGTACAGGCCAAAATAGTCTTAAAATAAAATACTAGTGATTATTTAAATAGATATTCTAAAAACATTTTTTTTTTTCGTTCGATCGAATAGCTTGTCTTGAAATCATCGAATTCATTATCGTTATTATGAAATATTTTGTAGTTTCTGTTAACATTAAACACACAAATGAAAATAAAATAAGCATTTGTTTTTGTTGAGAAATTCAACGAAAAAAGGAACTAAATATGTTCTTACTCCTGTCAGCGATATGGCTTTATGTAAATTCATTCTAAATTTATTTCAATATTTTTCATACAATTGTTTAATAAAGAATAATTTAGAATATCCGTTGTTCAAATTTTTTAACTTAGTGAAATATTAACATGCATAAAATTATTTATAGAGGTACTGCATAATTGATAAAGAAGCTGAAAAGCAAACAATGGTTCTAGTTTTCGTTAAGCTGATTTTAACTCAATTAAATCATATCTTAATTTTCTATATCAAATTTTGTAATATATTTATTATAATAATTCAATTTTGAACAAAAATGGAAGCGGTATGGCAAGTTATAATTTTGAATGATATCAATCGTCAATGATGGTTTCTCCGGATTTCAGCATCTCGCTAACTTCGAGACGTTTGATTCTCGAAATCATGTTTAATATTCTTACTCCACATACATAATGGACATTTAGCAAAATTGGAATTTTGACTTTCGAAGTTTTAACCTTGTCATCAATCCATCGTGGCTCACTGTTTAAAGGAATAAAAATTTATAATGAAACAGCACAATTATTTAAATAAAAATATTACAAATGTCTTTCAGAACGTCAGATATAATGTTAAGTAGCAAGCACTATAAATAACATACCTTTGGATTCGTTTAATTAGTTAAATTGTTTAGAATATTTAAATTTGGAGGACTTGCCGTCCAAAGTTGTACATGTTTCTTATCCTGTCATTTATTCAAGTACACTGCATCGTTTATGGAAATTTGCTTTTCATTAAACTTATATTATATTATATTAT
>JAPMOR010046510.1:63666-74454 GCA_026543865.1 Argiope aurantia | reverse complement strand
GGAGTAATTTTACCGGTTGTTGCTTGTTTCTTATATCTCAATGGCCCTAAAACCGTATGATCAGACTTTTAAGACACCCTGTATATTATTATTTATGATGATATACAAAATATTCTGTTTAAAAGCCGTTGAAATTATATGAAAAAAAGAACTAATTGAAATTATATGAAATATTAGTTAAGTTGAATATATATTTTTTCTTTTCTTTATATCATATCATCATGTTTGTACTATTTGTTACCATCTAGCACTAATTTTATCCGTTGTTGCTTGTTTCTTATGTCTCACTGGTCTTATGGTCAGACTTTTAAGACGCCTTGTATATTATTATTTTTTATGATATATGGTATATAAAATATTCGGTTTAAAATCCGTTGAAATTGTATGAAAATAAATTACTTTAAATTATATGAATTATTAATTAAGTTGAATATCTGTTTTTCTTATTTCTAAGTCTTATCCTCTTATGTTCATGCAACTACTATTTGTTACCTTTAGCAATATTTTTACCGCTTCCTGCTTGTGTCTTATGCCTCAATGGCTCTAAAATCTTAAGATCAGATTTTTAAGACATCCTGTATATTATTACGTGTGATGACACATAGTATACAAAATATTATGTTTGATAGATATTGAAATTATATGAAAAATTAATTGAAATTGTATATATATTTTTTTATTTCTATGTCTCATCATTTTATGTTCATGCAAGTACTATTTGTTAAAACTGTAATCAGAATTATTATTTCCATATAGTATTTTCATTTAAGTTTTTACCTATTTGAAAATTATCAGATATCCTTTTTGATATGCCGCTAAAAACCATATAATTTAAAATTAGTTTGCTTTGTATTAAAAATGAAGAGGAAATATGCTGTTTTATTCTTAGGAGTAATTAGTTAAAATATATGAATTCCGTTTCAGTATTATAAATTATGGAGCAGAAGTTATGATATATAATTTAAATACGAAACATCAATCTTCTATTAAAAATTATTGCATACAAACAAATCAATTTTAATAGAAGTCTGTGGTAGAACTGTGGTATAGATATGGTAAAATACAAATGGGGAAATTCACTATTCAGTCTGATTATAAGACTGCATTTTAAGAATTCGTTTATGGAAATTATTCCACAGACTTTTTAATTTTAAATTTTAATAAAAGTCAGATATAAATTTTCTAGAACTTTTATTTCTACCGTGCATTTTCCCTTTAAATTTAGTTTACGCTTTGGGAAAAGATAGAGAGAATAAAAATATGCGTAAATGCATTTATTATAGAATAATATTAATTATGAGTACTACTTTTGATCAAATATTTTCATATACAGGGTAGTTATAATTACAGTTCCACTTTCAAGTGGTCATAAAAGGAAAACTACTGGACCAATTGTTTCAAACTTGGTAAATAGTTTAAAGAATGTCATAGGAATTTCTTTTTTGCCAAAATGAAGTTCCAAAACTCACCACCAGGGGAGAAATGGCGTTGCATGCAATATTGTTAAAAAATAGGACATGAAGACATCAGTTTAAAATGTGTTTTATCGTTTCTGAAATGTGGTACAAAGCACGTTCAATATGGCTTCCACCATTTTCTGAAAACAAATTACTGCATTCTGAAGAGTAGCACTTAACATATCAGATGGAATGTTACGTACATGTCGGTGTATCGCATCTATCAGTTCCGCCAAATTGTTTAGATTATCACCATGAACAATGTTTTTGAAATACCACACATTGAATATGCTTTATAACACGTTTAAGAAACGATTAAACACATTTTTAAACCGACGTCTTCATGTCTTATTTTGCTTAACAACATTGCATACAGCAACTCTTCCCTCCTAGTGGTGAGGTTTTTTATTTATTTATTTTGGTTGAAAATAAATTCTCATGACGTCCTTTAAATAATTACCAAGTTTGATATATTTGCTCCAGACGTTTTCTTTTATGGTCATTTGAAAGTTGAACTTTAATTATAACCAACCTGTATATTAAAACAAGGAAATATTTTGAATTCAAGAAAACGAAATTCAAATACTATCAGAGTAGCAAACAATGACGAAACATTTACAATTAAACATTTAATTTTATGATTTGATAATTAAAAGAATAAAAAAAGGAAATATATTTATTTCTTAGATACGAAGCATACAGAAAATCTTGCAATCGTCAAAATAATCAAACACGAGATTTTGACGAATCTTCCAGCTTCAGACCTCCCAGAATTCCAATTTTTTTTAATTATGTCAGGCTGTCAAAAAAAATAACTGAAAAAGGCATTGGGCTAGTTAGAGGAAATTTAGTATATGAATATTAGAAAATAGAAAATATTATGACATTTGCCATCTTCATAGGTTCTATCAAATTCTAAGCAAAATCTATTCAATAGAATCCGTCTATCATAATATAAAATTAACACTATAACTACAAATTGGGAAGAGATAAAATTTGCATGCACCTAAAAAGTAGATTCCAGTCTAACTTGTATCAAATCCATCAAAGGGTTGTTCGTTTGTTAATCTGTACTTTTGCAAGCATGTATACACAAAAATTCAAAAGTACAATTGTATAAGAAATTTCTACATGAACACACAATATGTACGCACAAGTATATGAAAGTATATTGATTTTTAAACTACAATTGTGATTTTATATTAAAATTTGATTGCCAAAAGCCCGCCCAAACCATACAATTAATTTTCGAGTACTATTAATCGTATGCCAGAGATTAATTGCCAAGGAACAAAAATAAATTCAGAAAAAAAAATTAGATTCACTTCAAAGATCAATATTTCGTCACTGTTGTTCGAAAATACCATACAAGACATTCGCAGTTTTACCCAAAGCCTATAGATTTTTCTTGGGAAGGGAATAACACATATACTGGAGAATATGCGGAAATGTTTTGGAAAGATCACTCCCAGTAGTTTATGCAAGCATTATGTTAATTTATTTTCTTAATTAAAAAAAAACAAAAATTTAAACATTAGGAATCAAATTATAAAATGCATCTACTCTTCGAGTGAAATAAATTTCTTAAAAATTGGTCATAAATGGTATCTTCTTTTCTTTGTAAATATGGGGAAAATTATTTGCTGAATCTTTGGATTTTAATTCGTTTTACTTTTAATTTGGATATCGGTTAACTATAAAATCATTTTAATAATATACATATGTGGAGAGTTACCAAAACTATCAGTTCCCTTTTTTTTTCTATTTTAGCTTCTTGATTTGTTCCTGTCTCAATCCTTTGTGACCAATAGTTTTAAAATAGTTAGTTTAACATTAAAAGAAAATTATTACTATAAAATTAAAAATATATAATACCAACATAGGCCATCTATGAACGAATGATAAATTGTATTTGTTTCATTCAGGCAAAAAAATTAAAGGTTTATCTGTAGAACAGTTATTTTGTATTCAACAATGTTTACAAATTTAGTTTACTAAATTTCCTTTAGTTAATTTCATTCCACTTTCTAGATTTCATTTACATTCAAAAATATACACCAGAAAATTTTACAAAAATTATCTGTTTCCTTCAAATAATTTCTTTTTCTATTCTTGTTACACAGTTTAGATTTCCCTCACTTGTAGAAACCAATAGTTTTAATTTCTTAAAAAAAATGAAGAAAAAATCATTAAACTATTCCGTATTTCTTTACGCATGACTTGTTCTTTCTTGAACAAAATTTCCCCGGTAAAAATCCAAATTCAAAAAAAGTATTGAACTATAAACCAAACCACATCTCCTATTTTCATAGGTTTTTCTTCCTCCAAGCTGCAGGGAAACCGCATTTGAATGAATTCACGAATACTTCTAAAAGCTGAGAATCCTCCGAAACAAAACAACAACTGAAGAAAAAAAAGAAAGAAAGAAAACAAAATCCATCTGTATTGCCATCTGCTCTTACGCGGCGTAGCAAACTAACGCTTTCCGATATCATATTCAAAAGGCATTGTTAAATCTTTTACGGTGGCAACAGTGTGTTTATTTTACATGGTGGAGAAGAAGTTGCAGTAGAATATAACAAAAGATCTTTTGCACGTCTTTCCAATAATTACATATTTTCCAGGGTGTAAAGGAGAGGTGGGGGGGTAAAGAAATTTAAGGGGGAGGGTAGGCACAAAGCGTTTCCTTAATAAGAAAGTTAGGGAAGAGAATATTCCGCCACTCTTTCTTGTCATCGATTTTCGATTACGATATATTTTAAAATTCTTCGGAATCGTCGGCTTTTCTCATGGGGAAAATGAGTTCACGGTATTCGAATTGCGGATTAAATGACTTTGAAATCGTTTGGCGGTACGGAGAAGAAAAGAATTTTGGAATGCGATTTGAATGACTACTCAGCATAGAATTTGAGTCCCTCTTCCGTCTGCTCGTGTTCGAACAAAAGTTCGATGAAAATCATTTCGGGAAAATTCCATTCTTTGGGAGAATCATGCTTGGTTAAATTTTCGAATTCCGAAAAAGTGATTAGGGTATTGTGCCCTTCAGTCTTGCTTCAAGGGTATATTTATACGGAAGGAACTTTGGAACAAAACCTATTTAGTCAATAAGCATATTACGAGGTTTTAGAACTTGATGAGGCTTTAAACTTTATATTAGCAAAAGTTCAAAATATATATGTTTTAAATGATTTGAGATTATATTGAAGCACGTAAATTATAACTAATTAGTCGCTTTTGGTGAGCAGCTTGCTCGCTAAGACCAATGATTATTTATTAGATTATTAACAAGTTGATGGGCAGTACAGCATTGGTGCTTGCTGAGATACTACTAAATTTCATACATTGTCTCTAGGAGTAGCGTCACAGAGCGCAATTATAAAAATTATGTGATATGACAGAACGAATTAAGCCTTTTATATTGTAAGACGTTCTGTCATTTCATTTTCATGAGCTTGACGCCTGAGGGCGCACTGTCCACCAACGTGTTAAACTTTTAGTATGCAATACATTTTTTTAATTTCATTTTATTTGATACTATACAAAAATAGGACTTGAAAGGAATAATTCTGCAACAAATTACTGTGGGCACAAATTAAAAGTGTACATAGTATGAAATATAAGAACAAGTAAAAATGCTATTTCGGAATTACTGATAAAAAAAAAGTTATTTTTTTATCTTACTTTTAACATTAGCGAAAGCATGCGATTGAATATTTTAAGAGATGAATTTGATTTTCATGATATTTAAAAAAAACAATTGAAGTGACCATTACTATTAGAAAGCTTTTATCAAACCAAACTAAATATTAATTAATATAAGTCAAACTTAATATTAATAGCATTGTAAATTAAGTTTAAAATTTTTTTTATCAACGAAATTAAAATTGAAAAACGGCAAATTCAATCCCTCTATAAATGATCTCTGTAATGAAATTCTTAAAATTATACAGGGTGTTCCAAAATACATAAACCAAACTTTAAGGATGGATAAAATACATATAAAGAAGCATTTCTTTTTCTATATAGCAATATAGAGTCAAAGATGAAATCTGTAGGCGAAAAAGCAAAAAATTCTGAGGACCGAATGACCCAGATTTCTTCGCATAAAATGAACAGTTCTCGCAGAGCTGACGGTGTAGATGCAGAAAAATTTTGTGATCTAGGTTTGTTCCAATTGGGAAGCGTTCATGGTAAAACCTTAACACTTATCTTCAATAATAATTCGCAGTCCCCTATATGAGATGCGTATCTGCTTTCTCAAAGAGCATAAATCGCTCTGTCGGTAAAAAATATCTTCCAATGGCAAAAAAATTGAAACATGCGTAATGCCATTCAAACTGAATAAAATGGTTTTTCAGACGATTTGATAACGGAAGTTAAACAAACCTCCATAACTAATGAACATCTTTCTTCTCAAAAATTCATCTTTATCTAAATTATGTCACTAGCATATCGTCTGCTCTGAAAATATTAAATAAATAGTTGTTTTTTTCTTCGTTTTCTCAGCATTTTTTGGAGTTTTTTTCCCTAGACTTTTCATCTCCGATTCAATATTACGATGCAAAAATTTATTCTTTATTATCATATGAGAACATTATGTTGGTTAGGAGGTTTTAAAGCTCGAAATCGCGTAGGCAATGAATAAAGCATAAATAGCAATTTTAATAATAATCTTTTAATCGCATATATTTTTTTACCTGCTTTTACCAGTATTGCATTATTATTATGTATGTTTGTTTGAAAGCAGATGCGTTTTCAAAATGTTGACGTAGAACTATGACATCATAGCTGTTATTTTCATGGAATGTATTTTTTTCGGAGGAAATTACATAATTTAATTTTTATAATATGTTCAAAAAACTTCACTAGCATTTAATAACAGTTTAAATAAAACTACTTTCTACTTCCCCCAATGGGGAAATATCCCTTTATTCATTCTTAAGAAGGAAACCTTGAAGGATTTGACTCCTGCTCTAAGATTAATCCTTTATGAAACTGTTTTATGGTTTCAGAAATTAGAAAATAACAGTTTGTGTTTACAAAAATATTGTTTTCATAAAAATTCTATATAAATTAATATGTTCAAAATTTATTCGTAAATAGTTTATCATTTGGAAATCGCATTGCGACGGAAACACTGGTTATTCAGCTGCCAAATGTAGCATTCCTTTTTGTGACAACATGATGTTATTTTGGTTTGGGGCTTTTGAAGCTTGAAATCGCGTAGGCAATGAATAAAACATAAATGGCAATTTTCATTTTCAATTATCTCTTGGCTGCCAAAAAAGCTTTGGAGCTCTCGTAAACCGGTTGAAACTGGTTAATGACTTAAATTAATTAAGGCAAATAATGGCTTAAAAATTAAAAATATTCTCACATGATAACTTGAAATTTGCTATCGTGGATTTCATTTTAATTTTCTTTTTATTGTTATATATATATATATATATATATATATATATATTATAATTTTACACTCTTAAGACTTGGCACATGAACTCATGAACACCCTAAATATTTTGTTTTATTTTTTATATCAACAAATTGATTTCTATTCTCTGAATATTTTATTTAATTTTGAGAATTTTTTGCTAAAAAAGGGAAGGAAGTTAGTAATATTTATTGCTAAACTAAAGTGGATTAACGAAAAATATCCTCACTATAGTTAATAGGGTGGATATACATTGCATTATCTATGCATGTGCATATAACTTTTTGAATTTAATATTATTAAGTACTCTAAAAAGTTTTTAATGGGTTTTTTTTGGAACAATAAGCTAATATATCGTCTGAGAAATAAACATCTTTTTGAACGAATTATTTCTGACAATCGTTTATAAATTTTTGGATAGTCTAATCCGAGAAAATCGAAAAATTACCGGAAATCTCATATTTTAAATACGATTTTTTTTCCTTTAAAGAAATAGAAAAAATATTATTTTAAATTCAGATTATTTTAATGCAAATATTTTTTTAAATTATAGAAACTAAATAAAAATAAAAGCACTTCGTAAAATTAAAACATAAAATTATCATAAAGTTCGTAAGGAAAGGATTACAGATGAAATAATAAAATAACCACGGTAAAATATAAAGATTATAAAATTTTATTTTTATGAATTGTAATTGAATAAATAATGATGAAAATCTTTACAATTCATTAAAATTCTGCATGATGTTTTGCGTACCTGATACAATGATAGCGTATTTTCTGTATTAGAAACTAGTTGCATTTGGCCGTATTTTCTGTATTAGAAACTAGTTGCATTTGGCGAATAATTGATTATTTTCTATATTATTTCAGCTGATTATTAATTATTCTTATTTTTAGTTTCATCGTTTGGACATAAATTTATGTGCATATATAATATCAAATTGTCAGAAATTAAAGCTGTATTGTTTTATTTATCCTATGTATGCTCCTAGCATGAACCTTTCAAATGGAGATTAAGCCTATGAGTAGCATGATGCATTTGTAATGCTATTTTACACCTATAAATGCTGTTATTTAAAATTTTATTAAAATAATCTTATGGTAAACCCTATAAATTAAAATATGATGCTTAATTTTTGAATATGAAATTGGGTATTTTTTAATATGCTTTAACGTTTCTGAAATATCGAATGATTAATTTGCAAATTTCAAAGATTTTACAATTTTTTGAATATTTTATAATGTAAAACGATTGGAAACATTATAGTATTTATCAAACCCTAATATTAGAAGATTGGAAAAACATAGTTTGTTTCACAGTTGATAATATATTTCTTATGTCATCTGAAATATTTTGAACAAATATTTGATAAATTTTTAAACATGAAGGTGTTTGCTTTATACCACTTTTTCTAAATGTATTCCAATTTTCTAAACAAATCTGTCATTTAACTAATATATTTTTATTCCAAAGATACTTTCTAAATGTATTCTAGGCAATAATTCAAAAATATATTTTATAAAAAATTTCATAACATTTCTACTAGATGTAATGACATACATTAATCCATATTGCATGTTACAATTTACAAATAACATTAAACCTAGAAACATTATCATGTTAAAACAAAAGAACTAATAATAACCAAAGGAATTTAAAAACACATAGCAAAATGATTCAAAAATTAACAAGCACATTTTCTTCAAATACCAAATTAACTTTATAACAACGGCACATTTATTTTCGAAGTTCACACTCCTACTCATCCGCCACTAAGCCTATCTCGCATAAAGCATCGATCCTAAGAGAAAGTGCTTCGAAATTCATAATGACCAAGTGCAATCTCACAGTCCGAAAAGCAGGGCGACGCCCTTACTTGAGAGCTTTTAGTTATAATTTCGGATAGGAATGATACGTTTGTGATAAATGTGGGAAAAGCTGCGAGTAGAAGATATGCCCGTTTCGTTTCCTTCTCAAAATGATAAAAGATGCACTGCATCAGTTCAAGACGCCATCTTGGATTTAGGGTTAGCACGAAAGCGAAATGTAATGTCTGTGTACGAAAATATGGAAGCATGCTCTTTATTTTATTAAAAAAATTATGGAGAGGAAAATTTAAAGAAGTTATGGAGTCCATCATAGAATAATTAAAATAATTACCTAGTGTCTTGTTCAAAATGAAAATTACAATAAAAAAATTTCATTATTATGTCAATTATTCAGATGTTCGTTAAATTTCATCTGCTTATTCAAAAAATCATCATAAATACATGTATAAAAAATTGTTTAGAAATAAACAGATTATTCTAAAATAATTGTATTATTCCAAACGATTTTTTAGCTTCAATTGCTTTGCAAATTTCCATACATTGTTGCTTGAAATTTTACCTCTATTAACTTACTTTAAATTATATAAAAATCTTTATTTAAATTTATATTAGCTTTTATTAAAATATTATTTCAATCCATTAAAATATATAATTGAAAGTTGAATCCATATATTGCTAGTATGATATATATATATTTTTAAATATGCCATTAAAAATTTTTAATGCAAACAATATTATATCAAAGCTTAACAACTTAGCGAAATCCTTTTCCGAAATTACTTTAATGACATCTCAAAGATTTGAATGAAAAATCTGCATTTTCAACGCTTTAAGATTGCTGAAACAATTACAAAAGTTGAATTTTAATAAGCATTTTAGTAAATATTAGTTTTCTTAAGTTGTTATCGATGTGAAAATACAAATGCAGAGAAAAATTAAAATTATAACATAATGTTTTATTCAAAATAGAAGTTTCAATAAAAAATCCAATTATTCAAACATATATTTCGTTTTTATGAGCATTTGATTAATCGAATTCACTCGTTTTGAAATCAACAGTTTATTATATGATAATCCTATAAACTTCTTATTACAATGTTTTTGTTTCAATGGTCTTACAAATTTCCATATATTGTTGCTGAAACTTTTACTCTATTTGTTTACTTAAAATTATCTAAAGATTTTTTTTTCAATTTTTATTATCGTTTATCGAAATATTTTCAATAAAGTAAAAAAAAATTATTTTCAGTCTAATCCATATATTGTCAATATGATATTTTTTTTTCAATTTGTCATTAAGAAATTTTAATGGAAATAATATTACATCAAGTTTTAACAATACACAATGGAAAGCTTTACACAGAATGTGAAAAAATTTTTGATACTTCTTTAACGATTTCTCAACAATTTTCAAGAAAAAAACGCCAGTTTTGATGTTTTATAAATTAATTATGCTGAATCAATTGCAAAAAGGGGAATTTTAATAAGCTCTTTGGTAAAAATTAGTTATCCATGTTGGTATCGACTTGAAAATACAAAGAAAATATATTTTAATGGCCACCTTCTATATAGACAAAACATTTATCATGATAAAAGTCACTACACATTCTAGGGATATAAAATATCTAAAAAAATACTCATTAAAACATTTTGAATAGAAACCCACTTTTCATGAAATAATATTTGATGCCCATTTTTCATTAAAATTGTATTTATTTTTCAGGAGTGGAGATGTCTTCGGATCCTATGAAGGTTGGAGACATCCACAAACCGGACATCCACGGAGACAATCTGCCGTGGGAGACAAGGCTGGTCAACGAAACGAACACCACCTTCAGCAGCATGGACTACGGACCCAACAACTGGGTGAGGACTGACAATGAATTTCTAACGACAAGAATATGACTGCATTGTAAATATACCTCTGTATGCTTTATATGCTGTCAGAAGGCAATACAATGCCACAATTAAAATAAATTTTAAAATATTTATACATGCTAATTATATTTAAGATATATCCATGGCAATTCTTATCTTATAACTTTAAACGAGAAATTCTTATATATA
>JAPMOR010046510.1:26721-63566 GCA_026543865.1 Argiope aurantia | reverse complement strand
CCATGCCGGGAAAGGAATTTATTTACAATCAGGCGCGGACAAGGCATATCCATAACAGCTTGAAACAAAAGCAGAAGTAAGAAAGGGAGGGCGGCGAAACAAATGATCACTAGTCTTATATAACATCGGATTTCCGGCCACGTGTCAATTGAATACTCTTGTTGACTTTGGACAAGGGCAAAGAATGAATCATTTTCACTCGATACGTAGAACTGATTGCGCAGTAATTTTTACACAGCTTCCTTCATACATGCAATGGTATCAGGAAACAAGAGAACACTTTAGAATGAGCCAAATTAGGACAAAAATTTAGGAAATTAATTTAGAATAAATTAAATATTAAAGTATCATTACCCACACACATACACATATATATATATATAAATTATAATTAATTGTTAGAATAAGTATATTCAACTTCCGCTTGGAAGTGTGAGCAGTGCATTATAATTGTCAGAAAAACATGAATAGAGCAAGTGTTGCCGGTCCTCGATTCAGTCGCGTCTTTTTCATTATTTTTTACTTCTGTATTTATATTCAATATTTTTGCTTTTAAAGTTCATCTGCATAGGTATCTTTCCTGAAAGAACACGCATTAGAACTTTTTTCTATCTGCTCTCATGCTGACAGTAATATAGTGCCATCTCGGACACGATTTCACCATGATAAAACTGAGTATAAAAACAAAAATATAAGTAATGATAGATAAACTGTAAAAGAAATACTGTTATACAGCAGAATGTTTCGAATAACATGTTAAACTAGGCGATTAAATGTGGACACTGCAGTTAAGTTAATGACTTTTTTATTGCATATGACCTACATATGACTAGTTCATATGTAGGTGAAATGGAAAAATGTTCATATGTAATCAGTATGTGATTCGTATGTACATATTTTCACCACAAAAAAGTGTGAATTTATTATAAAAAACTGCTTAACGAAGCTCGGTTTTCCAAATATTATAATTTTAAAGGAAATAATATGTGTCCTGTTCAAAAATATTGGTCACATCACAGTTCTGTTGTGTTGATATTCTGTTTAGATTTGTGCATATATTTGGCGGCAATAACCTAAAAGAAAGATGTCGTATTGCATTTAGGGTGATTTATAACATAATGAGCAATCGTCAAGGAACTGAATGATAAAAGGCCATCTTAATCTTATAGAAACGCGGAACCTCAGCTTCATTGAGCAATGATTAAGACAAAAAAGCAAACGTAAATAAATAATATGAATTTCATGAGTAATAATAATACAGGCAGTCACACTGCTGTTGGATTTGGCTCAAAATTTGATAAGTTTCCACTCCACAGATATTAAATGTGTGTACCACATTTTAACCATCTAGCGCTCTTCATTTTATTGTTTCATATTAATTTATAATCAAACAGCCGGGAAGACGGACTACCTCTGAGTAGATTTTACTCACAATTTGATAGAAATCAGCACATTTGGTGTACACCAAATTTCATCTGTCTGGATCCAAAAGGTTTCCAGTTATCTTTGTCACAGGCAAAAGTGCGAACATTTTATAAAAATCTGTTTTTCGAACTAAGGGTGCGTTAAAACGTAAACCTTCGTCAAAATCTTGAATTCGTATTTTTTGACGTTTGCAATACTTTCTCTATATTGCGTATACGAGAAATCAAAAATGGCAATGCTATACTTTTATCATTATCAAACCAAAGATATACCATTAATTAAAAACTTCAGTAGCATTTTGCCTTAGTCAGGTGATCTTGAATTGATTCGATTACGATGAAAAAGATTCGCAAGGTGAAAAAACGATCCTTATACCATTAAATACCATTAAAGATGCATTTTAGGCAAATACGTTGCCAAAAAAGATCTATTGTAGAGAAAAACAAATACCCTGTATCGAATACAACTTAAAGAGAAAAACCAACGTCTCAAGGCGTCGAGACTTCCCATTTACAAGACAAATGTAAGGGGTAGATTCGAATGTTGGAAAGATAATCCCTCGGAAAAAATCCCCAAGGGATACTTCGAAGAAATCCCGGCCCAGAAAGAACAATGCTCCCGATTTTACGTTAAATCCCCCCAGAATTACTCCAAGATGTTGATTTAGAATCTCAAATCTTACAAAGGACAATTCATGGCCTACATAATTCACTGAAATGGTCGTTCCACATGTCTTTTGCAGCGAGGAACGGAGTACAAGAGGAATACCCAATGGCCAAAATAAATAAATAAGTACGAAAATAAATATCCGAAATAAAAATATCCGTAAAAACAAACAGACGTTAGAGCGGAATTTATGACAGAACCACGTTGGTTATCACAAACAGACTTAAAAGTTATATTTTAGAATGTTTTATTTTAGAATTTCTTTCTTTCTTTTCTTTTTATGAATATCGTTTGGCGTTTTTTTACGCTCCGCACAAGCGCGGCTTCTGATAATGTTTATAGCCATAAAAATAAAGTAAAAGTTTTTAAATGAAATAAAGCAAGAATTAGAAAAGTGAAACGAAAATATTTATTTGCTTCATCCGGTACAAATGTCGGAACCGTTTCTACGCATTTTATCTTGCCATGAATTACTTTTACTTATTTATGATTTTTTTTGAAAAGTTGTTTTTTTATTCCTTCTTTGGGAGTGCGTTGTTCATTATAATGCAATATATTTTCAATTTTCTTTTAGATCGTAAAACTTTTAAAAGGTAAGCATGTACTGAAATATGAGCAAGAAATCATTTAGAAGTATTTATTTGCACTTTCTGTTTTGACTTTTGTTGAGGTTTTATTTATTTTTTTACTGCTGCATTTCCTTCATAATTTTTTTTATTCAGCCCTTTTATTTTTTTTATTTTGGAAAGTAGTTTTCATAAATATATATTTTTCTTTCCTGTCTTTTTGCATAATTTAATGGAAAGCTAGAAGCAAGAATGTATATATATGCCATTAGTCAAAAGATAAATAACAGATTTTAAAGGAGGATATATGTTGGTTTTAGTCGTTTCCGTGCCCATAAAAGTCTGTTACGGCAGGTCCTCATACATTATTTGTTATCGTGGAATTTAAGAGAGTGCAGGCCATCATCCATCATATCTGTGAATGCTCCTGAAAAAGGCTGATATTATTGCTGTTAAAATTTGTCGGTGGTATAATATTTATGATAAATAATCAGTAAACAATTCAGGAATATTTAAATTTTCATATATGGAGCTATTTTTCTGTTAATATTTTCTTTATCGGATATATTGCTTCACTATGTCGTTATTTTTCCTCTTCATTTAAGATCTTGATACAAATGCGATTTCGTTAAAGTGGTTGTATGGATTACTGTTGAATAATAACTATATAGAAAATGAAATAAATATAAACAAAACTATCATTCCTTTTTATATGCAAATGAATCCAAATAAATATTTTTTATGAAAATATTAATGCTAAAATACATTTGTTTCTTCTCTCTCTCTCTGTTTATGCGTAGCTGTATTGTATGTGTAGCTTCAAAATGGAATTTTAGAAAGACTTTATTTTCGTTCCTGAGCTTGTAGATTCTGAGGGTAGGCAAACGAAAATCAAAGTAACTCAGAGCTTAATGTTAGCTCAAAATTTAAATTCAAATGAGTAAAAAATTATTATTTTCAGAAAGCGAATAAACTGAAATCATTGCACATATGTAATTTTTTCGAGCTACGTTAAAGAGGAAGATGAGCAAATTTATAAAAGGAATTATTGTTTGAAATTCAAGGCATATTGTTTGAAAGCTGCAAAGACATTTATTGTAAGATATGACAAAACACAGATACATACAGGATAGGCAAAAAGTCCGTAAAAACTTCATAAAACCCGGAAAAATAACCGAAATTATAAACGGTTTGCATGTTTAGCATTGATAGGTCACGGGAGTTTTTTTGAAATATAAGATTTATAAAAAAAGAAAATAAAGCAGACGAATGGAATTGGTACTGACGACTTAGTTGAAAATATGCAAATGAAACACTCGATTATAAATACTTACACTCTGGATCCAGAATTACAGTCTTGCCATGAACGTTTCCTGCCGGATACCGTAGAGAGCGAAGCATTTGCGAGGTGGGTGCTCTTTAAAATTGGACATGAATCCCTCCTGGGTCTTTAACATATTGTGGACAGATGAGGCTCCTTTTTCGCTCCATGTGGACGTTAGTACACTGTCGCGTTTGGGTGACACGTCAGATCCACGAGTGTATAGTGAGAAACCTCTACATTTCCCCAAAGTCACACTGAGTGGTGGCTCCACGGGTTTCCTTCATCATAGGACCCCTCATCTTTGAAACGCAATGTCCAGTAAATGGGATGGAAAACGGTGACAGTAAATAAGCAGCGTTGTTCAACGCTTCTGCTCGAAAATGTCGTTCCGTGTTTGCGTAAAAAAATATGTGCTTTCTACTGTTACGTTTATGCAAGTTGGAGTAACAAATGACACTGCTATTCCAGTCAAGAAATTCCTGATACAGACTTTGAGGGACGAGGGAATCATTAGCAGTCGTTGCAAGTTTCCATGGTCTCCCCTGTCTCCAGATCTGATACCAGCAGACTTTTGCTATAGGGAACTTGTATTGATTATCGGTTGTATCGATTCCGTCCATCCAATCTGCTGGAATTGAAAGTTGCAATCCGACGAGAGTTGTCATGTATACATGCTGTACTCTGCCGTTGCAAGATTTGTGACACTCCTGCAATGCGTTATTACCAGTGGTGGTGGACATGTGGGACACATATTGTTATAGAAATGATTTTTTAACATTATTTTTGTTAATTTCATGTTTTTTCTTTATCTTATGTATGAAACGCCACGTATCGAATGTTTTCTGAATTATTATTTTTTTTATCTTAAAAAAAATCCGCGACTTATCGATGTTAAACTACAAACCGTTTTTTATTTTGCTTCATTTTCTAGTTTTTATAAATTTTTAAGATTTTTACCCACCCTGTACTTTGAGAGAATATATTATGTATAAGAATAATTAGAATAGGACACATTTTAGCTTTTCTTTCCATAAAAAAATTAACAGAATTTCACAGGACAATAAATAATGGACAGACATCACACAACAACAATGACATCATGTGATTTGATTCTATTGGGCTTCAAAAATTAAAGTAAATCTATAAAATTTTAAAGAGTGGAATTTTACATCAGATTCTATGAAATTAATATTATCCTTTAAAATGCATTCTTTTGAATTGCTTTGATATTTGAAATGTTAAGACCAACCAAATTCAGATTTTATATCCAACATCATAAAAGTGTTTATTTACCCCTTATTCGGAGGTGCCATGAAATTTCAAAACCTATTCCACTCGATTAGGTTAAAATTTAAAATGGATACTTAAATGTTACTTTCATAAATGATAAGTATACAGAGACAGGTTCATATTGATAAAATACAAAATTAATTCTATTTAAATATCATTAATTTGTTAACAAGTATTATAACATACCATAATCTCAAAAAATATCTAAAAGATTTTATAGAATAAAAAATGTATTTCCAGTAAAAAACATCAGTTTTAAAAAATAAGCGGCATATTTTTCCATACAAGAACCCCTCACAAAGTAAAAATATATATTTTTTAAATTATCATAACTATTACGTGTATCTTGCAAAATTCACCCACAATAATTGAAACTGGTAGTAAAGACCAACTACTAAAGAAATTTACACGGAAACAGAATTATTTTTTCCTCTCAAGTAAAGCAAAGTGTAGTGATTTAAATCTTTCTTTCTTTCTTTAAGCAATTTATAGTTGACTCTCTAATAGTTAAGCTTCCAGAAAGTAATGTGTTTTAGCACTTCCAAACCCAGAGGGTATAAAATTTTTGCTCCTGCCTCTGCAACCTGATTTAGTGTTGCCAGTTTTTTCGCATTAAATGTATTAACTATTTCTTGTTTAAGATTTTAGCCTAGAAAGCTTAAATTCAATTTCCACCGATTTTAGGTGCTTTCCCATTAGCATTTTTTTTACCTTAACTTTTTTATTTAAATTAGTTTTTTCAAAAGTACATCTTAACTATTTCTCACATCATGTAATCGTAATTTTCTTTTGTTTAATAATCTTTGTTTGCTGATTTATTTTATACAAGTTCTACTCTTGTTTAAGTAATAGTTGTTTGCTAGTTTGCTATAAGCCCTGTTAGCTCAAGATATTGTATATAGTACGATATCTTTAATATGTATCCCTTTGTTATCATGTGAAAACATGATGTTGTTTTGGTTTAAGGTTTTTGACGCCACAAAATATATGGGCTGAAAATTGGAGATTTATCGCTTTTGTAGCATCAATTTTTCTATTTTAGGATTATCGGAAAAAGATAAAGAAGGTTGTCACATTTGGCGACTTATCGCCAGGAAAACGTTACAACTTCGCCAAGTACCTGTTCAACCGATAAAGGCAGGGTCGTAAGAAGTTATCACCCGAAAAAGCACATATATATTCTACATAATTATAATTTTTTTAAAAATTTCTATTTTTGCAGCTGGTAAAAAAAAAAAAAAAAATTAGGGGCTTGAACTATTTTGAAATCAAAAAACCATCGTTTTTCTAAAGGTTTACGATTGCGAAATACAAGAGTCACGTGATAATTCTAAACCAGTTTAAACCGGATTTTAAAAAGAAAAAAAGCTTTGAGATAAAGTTTTGGAGCTCAAAGGATTTTGAGACGAAATAAACCCATCGCCTTTTAAATATCGACTCCTGCGTAATCTGATAATTACGTGATTGTTTCAAACAAGTTTAAACTGGTTAATGACTTAAATGAATTAAGCACCATCAATGAATTAAAAAATAATAATGTTCTCACATGATAACATGAAATTGTTTTACTTTTTTTTTCTTATTTATTTCGATTCATACAGACACGGCTGAAAAATTACTTTTATATGTTAAATTTGCAATGATAGTTCTTTTATAATTTGACTTTTGTCTATGTGATTGCAACGCGCTGATAAAAAGTTAATTCTCCGCAATGCCATGTAACGTGCTCGTGCAGCTTCAATTTTATTATATTTTAAATATACATGTATGTAATGATATCTTCTTCTCTTGCAATATTGTAAAGATATCGTTACAATATTGCAAGGCATTTGAACTAATCTGGGAAAGTGATCATTGAGTTTGTTAGTGACATCAGTTTTGTTATTAGAAGCTTATGAAATTATTTAAAAAGAAGTAGAACATGCAAATATATAGAGCGATTAGAAAATATTTGGAAAAAGTCGAGGAGTGTAGCGATTTGATAATAGGCAGGACCGAGCTCGCAATGGTTGGGTTCGTAGTCGAGTAACATGACCACTATTCAAAAGTAATCACTCCTGTCCCAAGGCTGTTATCTGGATTATAAAGCTTCACCACAGGAGCAGATAAAAGGCGTGATTACAAGAAAGCTTCTAAAATAATATTTTAGGTGCCACGATAAAACTATTTAGTAGGGCTACGTATTTTACCTATTCGGCTGAATTCGCTAGACCTATTACATCATCATGTAATCCCGTTTGTGCGTTACTTGTAACCCCTCAAACGGCCAAATATTAGAAACAGCCGATTCAATAAGAAATCATGCATGTAATGTCACGAGAGGTTATAAACTTATTAAGATTTACCAGTAAGTCTTTAGGTGTCATGGTATTACTACTACTTAATAGGACAGTAATTTTTGTTATTTTTAGTTGTTTTTATTGTTTGTATTTATTTCATTGTTTTTATTGTTTGTATTTTCTCCAGTCCACTCTTTTAAATGAACGATAATTCACAAGGCAGGTGATTACAAGACAATTTCTCCATTAATATTTTAGATGCCATGATAAAATTATTTAGTAGGACTATGTTTTTTACCTATTCTGCTGGGTTTTCTAGACTTATTGCATCATCATGTAATCCCGTTTGAGATGTTACTTCTAGCGTAGTCAAGCGGACACATGTAAGAAACAACCATTTCAATGAGAATGCTTGCATGTAAGAGGTTATAAACTGAACTTATCAAGAATGATTCTCAGTGATGTTATAGGCACCATGGTATTACTACTTAGTAAGACAGTATATTTACCTCTTGAACACTGTATTCACCTTTTGAACAGTATATTTACCTATTGAACTATGTTTACCTGTTTAGTTCAATCGAAAATGATACGATTTAGTTGATAAAACTTATAGGTATCTTGCCAAGTTTTTAATTCAAGAATGAATCTTACTTGAAAGAGATATAGCACCTTGTGGTCTGCTCCGCGTATTTGACGATTAAGATACACGATTAATGCATCGGTGTAAATGATTATTAATCAAAACGATTAAGCAGGAACATTCCAAATGCAATTTACAAACATTTTTATTACATGCAGAAAAACAATATAAAAATAAAGAAAAAAACATTAATTATATAACCTAGAGGGCGTTTTATTTGTTTCTGTAGCTGGATTACTACACTTAGCAATCAAAATTCCAATTGCATTCAGAACATAGGTGATAAGAACAATCGCTAAAACGAGCTCTCTAACCAAAATTAGACTTTCCATTATCATAGTTTAGATGTTGTTCATTATTTCTCGATGCATTCACGCCCAGAAATTAATATTATAACATCAATTATATAACCTAGAGGGTGTTCTCTCTATTTTTGTAAATGGATTACAACGCTAAGTAATCGAAATTCCAACTGCATTCAGAGCATAGGTGATAAGAATAATCAACAAACTGAACTTTCCAATAAAAAATGGATCTTCCATTATTATAGTTTTGATGTTCCTCATTACATCTCACTGCATTCAAGCCCGGAAATTAATATTATAATGTTATTCAATCAGGTTGATCAATAATAATAATGATATGATACTCATACGGCATCACTGATTGCATTTCCTGATGTGTGTATTACAGGGTGTTCACCAGAGACCTCTCCTGAAGCAGGTGCCTTCACCCTCCGTTCCTCAGCTACCCCCTGGGCCCCTCCAACCCCTGAGAGAGTATACCTCCCCCAACCAGCATCCCCCTGTGCCCCTGCACCACCCCGCCGCCCTGTCTCCGGTGGGCAGCCCCACGTCGACGACGACGCTCAGGGCGGAGTGGACCATCCCCAGGGCGGCCACCAACAAAGTGAAGAACAGACAGACGGACGTATGAGAATGACAGAAGCGCATTAGGTGCAAGGTAAGACGATCTAATTGGCTTCGTTTCATTATCAATAACATAGTTAGGAAGTTTTCTCATCACCACAATAAAAGTTGCTGTCAAACTCTTGCATATATTATATAAATTTAATATTAATCTTCACCATAAACCATAGTGCATTTTCATCTTATC
Source organism: Argiope aurantia (assembly GCA_026543865.1). Taxonomy (NCBI): domain Eukaryota; kingdom Metazoa; phylum Arthropoda; class Arachnida; order Araneae; family Araneidae; genus Argiope; species Argiope aurantia. Next base: position 54,257 of record JAPMOR010046510.1, on the reverse strand, counting down.
ATCTTTAATTAAAAGGATATTTATATATTTTGAAAAAATGATTTTCATATGCGTACGTTCCGATTTATGACTTCGAAAATCCGACCAAGACTTGTATTAATTTTGCTACTTTAGAATAAATTCTAGTTATAGAATAAAAATTAATTTTTTTCAGATAAATCAATATTATTATTGATTTTAAAACCTCATTTTTTACGAAATTGATCTTTGAAAATGCGTAAATCAACAATATTTATATGTAGGATATTAAAAATATGCCGCAATCAGCCATTTATTAACTAATTTTTCTATCTTTGCCTCAAATTATTTGATTGGATAGCACATAATATTCATAATTAGATTAAATAAAACATACAGCAAGAAACTCAGCAATGGGATTTTATAAATCAACACTATTTACTTGAAGGTTATTACAAATATATACTATCGAGTCTCTTATTAAATAATATTTTATCTTTGCTTGAATTTAACTTGAATAAACAGGCCATAATATTCATTAATAAATAAAGCATACATTAAGAAATCATATGTAACAGAAACGTTAGAGCAAATCAATACAATTATGTAATGAAAATCTATAAGTAAAAGAATTTAAATAGAACAAGAATGCATTACTCTTAGTACTGCTGAATTCCTTTAAGTACGTTTAAAACAGAAGTTCACTATGCAGTTATTACATCAGCTAGATAATGTATTCTCGGGAAGGCTATGTTATATTTTTTTACCTTCTCCCCCAAGGCTTTTTCTAATTGTACTTAATTGAGCTATTTTGACTGGTTTTTGTTGTTATACTTCCCTTGTTTTGTTCCTAATGATGGGATTCATTCCGTTTCTGACTTACTTTGGATATAATTATATTAATAACCGTATAATTAATTAAGCCGCAACAAGTTGTGGTCTGATAGCTGATTTACCATAGGCTTTTATGAAGTTTGATTTAATGGCTCAAATTATGGAAAATTACTATAATTATTTCTAGAACAGTTTTTTTATGTAATCATTTCAATAATTTATATTACTAATCTGATCGCTATTGGACATATTATGTTTGAACCAATTGAATTTTTTTTAAAAATATTTTCTCTAACGGCCCTTATCTTTGTTTCTGTAGAATGAATACCTAATTCTTGACATATCGTTTTTTTAGACCCGATATTTAGACCCGATTTTTAGACCGATTTAGAGATATTTTAATTGATATTTTAATGATGAGTTCAAAAAATCTTAGGAAAATTTAGAATATAGGCGGCGTGCGTGTAATGTGTAAATAGATAATGCGTGTAGTTACAAATATTATGTTCCATACATTCCATGGAATTTTAAAAAAAACTCATTATTTTCAATTTCAAATTCTTTTCACTTAAATTTCAAAGCCTGCTCTAGTCTACTCTGCTCTGCTTTGATGCTTTGACCAATGATTCTGATAAATGAGATTCTTTAGTATCTCAATTTCTCAGGCCATCTGTGCTGCGGTAGTATTAAGAATTAGTAATGATACTTTTACGACCTACAGATTAATCGCCAAGTTATGGCCTTAACGATTTTCAGATTACGCACACACCACCAATCCCCATGATAAATAAGATGCTAAGATTTCCTGCAGATGGTTGAACTCCTGGGTTTACGTGAAGAGTTTTAAATTACATATAGATTGGTTAACTCCATTAAATCTGACATGCCAAGATTTCATCACGATGTTTGTATTCTCAGAATCACATGGTGATTTTCAGATTATGTCAAGATCGCCAAGATAATGGATTTACTTGGCAATATTCTGATAATGCCAACATCTCTACACTCCTTTGTTCATGAGATGCCAAGATAGTTGCATTTTTGAGTTTGTGGGGGGATTTTCAGAATATATCCAGATAATTTAAAATAATGAGGATATTTTGCGACTTTCAGATTTCTTCAGTGAATTCAGTTGGAGACGGTTTGCAGGTTTTGGTGGTTAATCGGGGAGGCATATAGATAAAAAAGTACTTTTGTAATAAGATACAAATTTTTATATATATATATATATATATATATATATATATATATACAAAGTCTTTTATGATTGCTCTATTAATTGTTGGAACTCTCATTGCTTGTGTATAAAAAGGTTTCACGAAAGTGTTCATTGGTGTTTTATAGCAATTCCAAACTGTTCTTTGAGTGATTAGCTGTTACATAATTCTGATGAATTGAACATAATATGTTGCATAAAGTAACAGTAATGTTATGTCCAGTCGGATAGTGAATTACTGTAAACGTTTTTTATCAATATATTTTTTGTTGCTTGAATTCTACCGAACTTTTTCAGACTAACATTGTAAAAAAGATTCATAGATTTGAATATCGCTTCATTATTACCAATTTTAATGAAATATTTTATTAAAATATGAGCATTCTGCATTAATTAACTGAAAAAACAGATCTCATTTCTAAAGAGTACTAGTTGAAGGAACATGAAATAATTCGGATTTCTGAGGGTTCTAAATGTTTATTCAATAAAATTCAAATTTTATCGTATTTAAAACTTGAAATCCATTATTTAAATTTTCTCATTTGTTAGAATTTGAATTTATAAGCCTTTTATTTTAGTTGCTACAAAATTACACCGATAAAAATAAAATATAAATGTTAGTTTAAAACTTTATTAATCAAATATATTGAAGTAATAGATAAAATTTAATTTAAGTAGCGGTTAATTTTATGTCTAAAATTCATTCTAAATGTAAATATTCAATGTATTCTTCAAACTATAACTGGGGAAAAATTCTACAAATACATTGTTTAATCATGCGATGTATTACAAAGAGGCAGAATAAGTAAATGCAATGAAAATTATCTTAAATCTGTAAAAGAATGGCCTTTGTCTTCAAAATGGAGAGATAACGAAACCCTTCACAAGCTAAATGCAAAAATCTTTAATTTTTTTCCCACTTTTCTAGAACCTGAAAACAGTCTTCTGCCAGACTACCGGCAAAGGAAAATTTAATTAAACGATTCATCCCATTCTTTAGAATCTTTGATCTTCTTACCCTCTCCCCCCCTCCCGCAATCTGACTTTTTTTTTCACCTGCCTTTACATGAAAATCCCGAAATAAATTAGTATTGCCAACTTCCAGGTGGAAAAATGAGGATATATGCTGCGAAGAGCCCTTTGCAAACGAAAGATTATTTTCTTTTTTAGATCTTTTCAGTAAAAGAGGTGCATTAATGCTGAACATATTTTGCATATAATGATGCTGAAAATGGAGTTTTATTAACTAGTAGACCGATTAAAATATATTTCTTTTTAAAGATTGACGATAATGCATTTAAGAGCTATGTTTAATGTCGGGCTAAAATTAAAATACGATTATTTGAGGATGGTTTAATTTCAATTAAATTTTTAATTAAATGTTTTAGAAATTGTGCCTCTTTAGGAAAGTATTTAAAATTAGAAGAATTTTTTTTGTCGATAATTACATTTTGGTAATTTTTACAAAATTTTCAAAAATTACATATTTATGAAAATTAATGTTCATGAAATACGTTTCAAATAAAAAAAAATCACAATTAAAATCTGAGAGAAATTACATGCCATGACTTAATGTAAAGTAACCCAAAATTAGATCTTATGTAAAAACTTCATTGCAACTTGGCATTAGGCGAATTTAAATCATTTTACGACTAAGAAATTGCATAATTGCATTTGATTATGATTTACTCCAGATTTCAGTTAATTAAAACATGGCATTACATTATAAAGTTTATAATTTTAATTACGTATTTTTAAATATAATTTTTTTTATTAATGAATTTTCAATTTAAAATTCAAATTTATTTATTGCTAAAGAAAAAAATATAATTTATTCTCTAAAACCAAGCTATTTAATTTAGTTACAAGTAAGTATAGGAAATAAATTTCTTCTTTCTAAATTAATTTCATTTATTTTAAACATGGTTGATGAAATTCTATTTTCAAAAAAATCAAATTAAAATGTTGAGGAAAACCATCTGATGTTTGACATTTGTCATGTGATTCTGATGCCATGTCAATTTAATAATTTTTTAATAATTTTAATAATTTTTTAATGAAAAGAGATTTGTATGCAGATAACTACAGTGGAATATTTACATATAGAAAGGTTTTTTACTGAGATATCATAAATTTTCGAATCACTATTAATATATAAAATTTCTATAAATTGTATTCATAATAATTTTATGAAGATTTATAGTATTAAAAATATGCTAAAGATTTCGTTCATGAAAAGGAATACAGATTTATTAAAGAGAAAATTAAATTTCACAGATTTTTACTAAAATAGAAATTCTTGGAAAATTAGAACTATTAGTTATATTTTATTTTCGATTCTTTTTTAAGAATTATTTTTGTAATTTAGAACAGGAATATTATTTTAAATTTATTTTAGATATCTTTTAAAATTGAAACTCAAAATAGAAACCTAATTTAATATTACAATAAAAAATTTGTGAGTTAAAAATAAAGATACGTCAAAACGATATGAATTTCAATAAATGCGGTATAAACAAATTTAAAATTTCATCTATTTTAAATTTAAATTTAATTTCTTTATTAAAATTTCATCTATTTCTATTATTTACATGTATTCTAAGTAAATTTCTTGAAAATTTTTATTCTCTTAAGTTTTTATTAATTCTTCAGAATTAACTATGTATAATTTTTAGTAAAAATATAATGAAAAGCGTGCAATTTGTATATTGAAATTTCTATGCATTAAAATCTGTTTTAATATTTTTTCCTAAGAAAAATCCTTTTAAAATCCAGAAGTGTGATATGTATAGATTTTGATTATATTGATATTTATTCACATGAACTAAATATCTTTATATAAAGTATTTTTCTTCTCAGTATCTTGAGATGACCACTTTTTGACAATTCTATCTCTCTAAGGGGTGAGGCAGGGAAGGGTGTGCGTATCTCCGGAATTATTGCTAAATATAAAATCACTTCCTTTCTTCTTTTCTCTCACCCCAATTTTTTGGAATTAAACCCTCCTTAAAGCATGCGCAAAAACTCGGAGAGTTTCAGAATCCGCTTTGGCAAACAATATATCTTTGTAATTATTTATATATTTGCAGTTGCATAAGATGGATGCGTAAACAAGTATAAAATTTTCGGAATAAATTGTTTATTTGATACATGAGATATATTTTTTGTCTATTGTTTTATTGATCATATGCATCTTTTTTTATATATGCAGAATCTAATAAGAACATTTGTTTTTACAGGTATAGAATACACCAGGAGTTCTTCAAATTTCCCCGCCAACTCATGTTCTCTAAAACGTGGAGAAACAACAGCGGCTGGGCAATCCCAAAATCTTATGATATGGGCCCGATAATTGAAAAAAAAGGAAAATAAAAACTTGTGTGCTGAGGTGCTTTTTTACCAACCCCTCATTAAGTGCGACAAGTGCATTTTGTGTGTGGTGCTAATCCCGGTCGTCTCACACCTTTTCAAACTCGATCTTACGTTCTCTCATTCTTACAAGCCCCGCCCCTTCCTCTTGGAACCTTATTGCTGATATATCGTGACAGAAATGCACAAAAGACTACTTCGAACTCTCTGGGCAGTCATAACCCTAACTTTATGATTGGTGAAAAACTGCAGACTGACACGACTAATCGCGATTGGTGATGCACGGGTAGCGATTGGTGGATTTTGAATTGTGCAAGAATCAGATTGGTGGAAGCTGAAAACACCATATTTTTGATGGTATTACAACTGAAGTCGCCTGCTGTCAGAATGTTGCTGTAATTATCATAAGGAGATAAAGCTACAACACTTTTAAGTTTGATAATGTATAAATTAAATCTGAATTTACTTACATTTGAATGGAAATGTAAATATTCATGTTTGTGTGAATTCAAAAATTATAAAACCATATTGAGCTAACATATATAAACCATATTTATTACTATTGATACTATCCGCAGCATAAAGTTCAGCATTTAAGGCTAACTATTTTATAATCATGCTGAGGATTATGCTACATATTATTCTGTGTGTATTTCAAAAATACATTGATGCTATGTATTTGTGTCAGTTTGGTTAAGATAAAGTATGATAAAGTTAGTAATATTTACTAAGAGTGTGCAACAGATCGACGAGAAATTAAATTTCTGATTTAATCAGATTATAAACCAAAATTATAAGATGGAATAAGAAAGAATGGCGTTAAAAAATGTATGTAAGGATAGATAATTTAAAATATCATTCAAATAATTCGTTAAAGTCTGCTATTATACAAATAACATAAAATGTTCAAAACATGGTATATGAATAAATATGTTTGATTCAACACGTATTGATGTGTGAAGATTTTATTTTCAAGAATGTTTCATTTGTTTATTTTGTTTCATAAAGTTTGGATGTATGCCTCAGGTAGCACAACCTGTATTACAATTATTGTTGTACGATATTATACAATATTATTCAATATTGGGAATATTGTTTTATATCATAAAATATTGTAAAATATATGTGTGCTACATAAGGATAGAATACCGTTTCAAAATGCACTATATTTATTAAAATATGAAATTTGATAAAAATTTCATACCTTTTCTATATTGAAGAAAGTCTCCTGTCTAAGAATACTTAAATGTTATAGTATTTAATAGAAATGGTATCTCACAAAAATTTCTATTATCATTTTTTTTAAAGTGATTGGGAAGGGACAGCATTGCTGAATTTCTAAAGCAAGGAATTTTGGATGGCATATCCTTCAGACAGATTTACGTTAGTTCAGTGCAAATCGTGTTTGTACCAGCTTTCCAACAAAAAAATTCTATGTTCTAAGATGTTTCCTGATATAAAAACCATGATCTTTTTTAAGTTAAATAATTTTAAAAATTAAATCCCAATTTAACTTGATTTTCTATATTAGAGTGTCAAAATCTTATAAGGGGAAAATACTAACTTATCTCTCATAACTATTTATTGACTGAATGTCAGAACTGAAACCATGCAAGGGTTTCAAAAGCCAAGACCCTGTTGAATTCATATCTGCTTTAATTTGAGTTAATGCAGAACTAATGATTTCAGGCGAAAATGAATTTTGTTAAATTTTACAAACATTTTTGCTGGATTATAATTTTGCTTGTCCCTTAGTTAAATTCAGACCACGGCTACAGTGAACGATCAAATAAAAGTGTCACAGATAAAAACAATTTGGGATATCTTCGAACTTTGCATAAAAGGGGTATAAAATTCTTTAAAGCTCGATGATGAAACTTTGTTAAAATCTGAGTTCATACCTACATTAATTTTTTTTTTAACTGAGCGTTTTGATTCAAAATGCAATTATTTCAATATGGCATTATTATACATAGTTAATATTGATTCATAATACAATTATTTCGAAATGTTGTTAGTACAAATACAGAACCTGAAAACTGTATAATATATATTTTTTTCTTTTAAATTCGACATTTACAAATTTATGTAAATTTTACGCAATTATTACAAATGCCTAAAATTGGTAGATGGTATATTTGCTTCAAAACTTGTGCTTTTGACAAAGTATTTAGTGTCGGGTCAACTATTAAGTCTGCAGAAGAAAATCAACCCTTAAAATTATTCTTAACTTTACGTTGATTATTTTTTGATATGAGCAATTAATGCGGTGGAGGGGGATAAAGAGAAAAAAGATGAATCAACGAGTAGAAAATACATAGAATAGAGCTGTGTTGTGAATCATCAAAATTCGATTATTGCGCATCTCCAAGTGAAATAAAGAATGGAAAGCCACGTTTTCTACCTTCAGCAGTTAGAAAATTCACAGCTCTAGTTTGACAGTTTGTCAAACTAGAGCTGTGAATTTTCTAATGGCAGAACTCATTCGTTATTCTCTTGATTTTTTTATTCTTTTATTCATATTTTTATTCTTTTCAATTGGATTCTATTTATTTTTTTATTTCACGTTTTCTAAACAAATATATCTGATATTAAAGATATTCCTTTTCTTTTAAAGTAAGTCATTTATTAGAAAAAAAATTATAATTGCTAAACTGCAGTTCAAATAAATATAATTAAATATTTTCACATAAAGATGCTATTTTAAGGTGAACATGCTTTTTTTTTCCTAAAAATATTTCTGCTTACTCTAGAGAAGTACTTATGGAACATTGCTGGTTTCTAAGATAATGTACCATCATTACTGGTAGGGTCACATGGTATCTATTTGGGATTGATAGGCGGCAGCGTAAATGTATAAAAATACTCGATAAATGGATCAAATTTGCCACTTTTTTTATTCTCTTTAAATTATTATTCGAATCTAAAATAAGAGCAGTTCTATTGTTAAAGTAACATGACAATCAGAAATCAAAACTAAGAATACTGGTATTTTACCAGACTAATCATAGATGTAGGTTAAATTGTATTATTATCTAGAGAAACGTTGATGAGGTTGTATACTTGAAAAGAGAAAAAAAAAACCCTTATTTAAGTACAGATTTTGATTGAAACCTAAAATACTGTAAGGCAGCTTCGCAAATTAGTGCCAAGATGTCCCATCGCCAACGCTAACTTTCATCTTGTTCCCTGGTGTTATGTTGGAGACAAGACGATTTGGCGCCTCTCCTGGATTTTAGATTTCAACCAACAATTTGTCATCCTTGCCAAGTTAAATATATTACTGTAAATTTCTTGTAAATGACATGTTTTGACTAATGTATGGGATTCTGTCTTGAATAATGTATGGGATAAGTCTATTCTAATCTATCGATCTAAGTGTCTTTTCAGATCTAGAGTTAAGATTCGTTGTTCAGATAATATCTGCAATGCATATGCTTGTATAAACAGTTTGGTAAATAGGGAAGTGATAGATATGCCTTGTGTATTCATTTTTTAAAATAAATTATCACTGTCTGTGAAGAATAAAATCCTTTCAAATATTATATATTGTCACAAACAAAAAAAATGGTAAAAACTGTCGACCGAAAGAGTATAGTTACAGGTATATCTATGTGTTTTCCTTCTATTTCAGAATTATGTTTACTAGATTGCAATTTGGCAATGCATAAGTAGTCTAATTATTTGATTTTTGTTTGCAACAGTTTGCAATTAATTATAAACTTTATATAATCATGGTGTCCCACTTCAATCCAATTGTTGGAAAAAAGTAAAAAAAAAAAAAAAGTTGGTAACTTTATGAAAAAATTATCGAACCTAAATCTTTTAATGATTCATTTTCATTAAAATAAAGTTTTATTTATGTTTTTGCATGTGTCATGAAATCATGAATATAAATATTTAATGTAAGTAAATACTCGTTTGAAACCTAGTTTGCACGACTATTTTAAAATTTGAAAAGAAGTATTAAATAATCTTATAAACATCTGTTTCGTTTAAAAACCATTGCAGAAAAAATGTAACATGGGGTTTTTTTAAACAACAATACGTATAACTTGTCCTTCATTGGAAAAAAATTTGGTTTAATTTTTTTTAAAGTGAGCTGCCCATATTCCATATTGGTCAAAATGATGGAAACAATAAAATGTTAAAAAGTACCCAATTGCAAAATTGTGAGCGAATGAATGATTTTTATCAGTTTCCAACTTCTTGATTTTTTTTTCAAATATGAGAAACAATCGGTATGTCTTCTTTTTTAATCATTAGGACAATTTTTCATCTGTTTCACAATTGCAAAACATACTAAGAATACTGCAAGACAGTTATTATCCTTAATTTTGTTCTGTGTGAACAATGCTATCGAGCTAGCAGGGAATTATCTCATTATATACATATGTTTTGTAATTTATTATCAAGTTTATATGGATGAGAAATGGTAAAAATCATTTTAAAGAGTTCAAGCATCTTTCATTAAATTGACGAGATGGCTATAAAGCTAACTATTAATTCATTGCATAACCAAGGAAAAAATTGTGTGTCCAAAAATGAACTTTTTTTTTCCTTCCTTAGTTGAGAGTAGACGCATGTGGTTAGATTGGAAAATACGTTAATCTGCACGTTCCAAATTCACCAGCTGTCAAAATGGCTGCCATTTCGACAGTTGGCGAAGTTTGGATTGTTATCGTTTCAAAAAAATCAAATTTGTCATTAATACCATATTTTCAATTCCAACCAAACGAATAGTGGAGTATAAGGAACACGTTCTTGCAAGTTGCACAGAAATTTTAAATACTGTACTTTACTGGCAATGTTTGGTTTGTAAGTGGCAAGCTTTGTAAGATAGAATGCTACTTTATAATTGTGATTGTGTAGGTGCTATAACAGAGTTGTGATTATCGACATATGAACACAGAGAGATAATGTAAAAGCTGAAAGAAAATCAGAGAGATAACATTTGAGACTTTGTGAATAAGCAACATTTTTTCTATTTTAAAACAAATCCTGCATATTATTACATACTTCTAGCTGCAGAGAATGATTGAAAAAAATCATTTCGTGAGGCCTTTGATATTGAAAAAAATCCCTATAAATGTACGAAACATTATATAACTGTAAATTACTACAAAGATATGTCAACAATGGAAACTGTACATATAAGAGGTTTTTAAAGGCGAGCGTTGCATAGCAACGCAAGTCAGAATTCTTTTTACTAATACATTCAAAACCACGAACAGGTATCAATGAAGAAGTGTTTTTTAGGTCTCAAGTTGTGTTCAGCATTCACAATCCCTTTTTGTAAAAAAAAATACAATGTTGAAAAAAAAAATGTAAAAATGTGATGTGTGTGTTCTTGTAAAATAATCATTAAAGAATTTACTTTTCAATAAAACTATAACTGTGTCTCGGTCTCTCTTTTCCTGGAGTAGAAATACATGTCTTTACTGAACTTTTAGAATATACATGTTACCTGGAAAATATGAAACGCCTGAATTCTATAGAATGCCTAGACATTGTACAGGATGCGAGACATTTTTAGTTAAAGTATGAAATATGAGAATTATTATATATTTTTACCTAGGCATTGTATATAATACAAAAGCATTTTTTAAATTGTCAAATGCTTATTAGGTAAAGTAAATAAAAGGACTGATAAGATTATTATATAAATGACGTGCGCTCCTCAAAACATACAAATATTATTCTGAAAAAATAATAAGAGTTCCATTAAAAAAATATTCAAAATACGTAAAGAAAAATGAAAATTGTACAAAACAAAATTTATGCCATTCTTATTACGGGAAACAAAATTTTCATATAAGAATTTAAAATTAACCTGCTTGTAGCAACATAGTAAACTTAAATGATATTTTGAATTACATTTCATTACTTTTTCCCGAAAAGACATTTCTATTTTGGCACTTTGTTTTACACATATATTTGTCGAATTCTTTCCCGCTTGCACTGGAATGAGCAATTCCAAATGATCGGAGAGAAAATTCATGGACAGGTACGTCAATTGTAATCAAATTCTGGAACTGGATAAACTGGATTGTGATATCGCATATACTTGTTTCCAAATTCCTTCAGATGTCCCAAGTCGGTAGAAATAATCCTCCGCCACGCACATTTTAACTGACAATATATTGCGCGAATCATTACGGCTCATGCCAACATCAGGAATAGGGTCTTACGATGAACAAATTTAAATATAATTGGGAATTGCTTTGGAAATGTGCAAAATATAAATCTTATCATTCTTTGCGGCTAAATTTCAACATTATATGCAATGCGTAGACATTCTACGGATAGCCAGATTTCATATTTTGACGGTAAGATATTTACAATATATTTTGCAATATATACATTTTGTAACTATACACAGAGAGATTGGTGAAGTCTTTTTTCAATATAAAATCCTTTTTAAATTCAAAACGACTTGCCATATAGCCAGGGAAGCAACCTGTATATATAGTAAAGTGATTATGTTGAATTCATTGAGTCATATTGCAATGCCTGCAGCGGTGAAATGAGAAAGTTTCAAAAATCAAGGAAATCTGCCAATAGACCAATTAAAAATTGGAGTTTTGCGATTAAAATCGTAATTTTTGAATTAATTGAAAATATACTCATCAATTTTACAGATAACTCCATGAAACTTTTACATGTTCTTTATAGAGTACGTTTTTAAATTAGACTTTTTGGTTGTAGCGAGTTGTTATGAGCGGCGATAGAATCCGGGACCTTGTGAGTCGCAGCCGAATAACATGAGCACGATACAAAAGCCATTGCTCGGATAGCATAGCTGTTAACTGGCTTATAAGCTTTCAACACAGACTCTCCCTCCAGTAAGTCCAACGATATGGCTGTTGAGTGGTAATGTATTAGCGGGAGATTCTAATGCGACTGTACCCATTTGAGTAGCTCCAAACGTTATGGCGAGCGTGTGTAGGTGAGTGGCTGCTGTTATGCCAAATGAATCTGATGGACTTGTGTTACTTCTACCATTTTGTGTTATTCCGTTTTTGAGCTGCTGTGGGTAGATGGCGCCTGTCCGGGTCACCGATGCAGCAGATTGGTATGAGCGAGGATAGAACCTGTGACCTTGTGGTTCGCAGCCAAGTAACATGATCACAATACAAAAGCAGTTGCTCGTGGAGCGTAGCTGTTAACTGGCTTTTAAGCTTTCACCACATGGCCATTGACCATTTTTTTGTAACTTCCTTATTTACCTCTATGCTGTAATATATCTCAATTGAGCATAATAACTTTACTATTAATATACGTTACTTCCCTGTCTAAACGAGACGCCGTTTTGAATTTATAGGACTTAAAACTACTTAAACGATCACCCATTATACTTTGAATGATTAATGCATTATGTCATTTGCAAATGTTATGGGCACTGAGAAACATAATAAAAGCAATGGTATGTAAGATATCTAAGAGCAATATGTCAACTTTTATATTAAATTAAAATAGCTTAGATTTTTTAAATCAGCTGGAATGGTCTCCTCGAAATTTTCTCGTATACTCTCTAGCAAATGCTCTTGTGTATTATTAAACATGTGCCATCGATAAATAACAGTTAAGAAAAAGTCTCTTAGTTTATGATTCTGGCGAATAATTTTAGCTATTAATTACTGGTTATTCCGTTATACGCAAGCCGTAGAAAGTCAAATGTGTATTTTGTAAGCTTATTACCGTGATAATAATTTTATGATAACATCTTTATTAGAGAATATACAAGAAAGTTTTAGGTAGGCAGCTTCCTCTGGTTTTAGATATATCGATGTAGAAAATTAAAGCTCAGATAGAGTATTTTACTTAGTTACATTTTGCAAAGATATCATTCAAAAAGCAATTGGGCAACCTTAGCAACCAAAAGCAACCTTAATCATCGTTCATTGACATGAATGAAAATTCAGAATATCATAGGTAGTGTTTGTATTCTTCTACATCTACGAATTCAAAACCAGAAAGCTATCGATTATGTTTTCAACTAAACAATTAGCTTTCATGTATGGAAGGATATGAAAAAGATACATAACGGGAGAAAAATACAAATCAATTTTCATGCTAAAAGCAGAGGTTGCACATGCTAAAAAATACAGAGCAGTCTTGAAATAACCAGCGTGTATTTAAACCTCATTATGTTTTGAAAAATATTACAATACGAAAATAAACAAAACCACATCAAAAAAGAACAGAAATATTTCTGCATTTCTTTTCAAATAGATATTCTCTATGTCATCTTTTATATGTAGCCCTCATCTTCAATTTGATATTGTAGCTTTTCATTATTAATCTCCTAAAAGTGTTGCTATTGGTTACTGAAACTCAATCAGCGTGATTGTGTATAATGTTTTAATACAATCGGAAAACTAGAAATCATAAATCTCTAGATTCTGGAGACTTTCGGAATAAACAGAATTACGACATATGCACAACCATAAGATTATAGAGCAGAATAAATATATTCTTCCATTTTAGTGTTTAGAGCTACTAATCCTTTGCGCTGAATCTAGTGGCGTGAAAGCAAAATAGAGGAATCTATCTAAGAAAAATCAAGGAACAAAAATGTACCTTTATTTTCTTCTTTTTCTCTTAAGGAATGCCAGATATAATTAAAATTTATTGTTATATCATTTCAAATATAATTATTCTGTACCGCCAGTTCGAGAGAAATCTATAAACGCTCAGAAACATTAAGGGCCACAATTTTTTATCCTGAAATAACGAAAGACATTACACAACTCCAATGTTCGAACAAGGACGTGATATATCAAGTTTATTCTCACCACCTTTTACGGCGCCGGCGTCCTTGCCTAGGGGTAGCTCGTCTTCCTCGTAAACTGGGTGTACCGGGTTCGAGTCCCGTTTCTGGCATGTGATGAGAGAAAAAAAAACCTGAGTCAAAATGTTTTTTGCAAGCGATTGTGTGAATGTCTTTTTCATATGAACTGGAAGTCAGACATCTACCCTCGCGGGCTCAAGGGCCTTTAGCCTTAGAAGCTACTGCAAGAACTCGGCTTAAATCGTTTGCTTCGTCAGCGGATTTGTCAATGACAAATGCCTAAGTAACAACAACAATAAAGTAATTAAGTAAAAAAGAGTTTTAATTAAAATTCCCAATAACCAGAGATCATTTAAAACAAGATATAAATTTTTTGAAAAAGAGTAATTAAATAAGCAACCATTCATGGCATTTTACTGATATCAAATACCCGGTTTTAGATCATTGAATGTAGTTGCGCCATTTCTTGACATTCTCTTAACAGTGAGCCGATGGCTTATTGAATGCCACGCCATTTGTATATGAATGACCATAGCATTTCCAAAACAGTAAATTTATATCATATTGAATTCAGTATCGTTCTAATATGAATGACTTTAGCATTTTCAGTACCATAATTTGGTAGCAAAATGAATGCTATTTCTTTTGTATATGAATGTTACTAGAATTTTCGCAGGGGTAACCCAATAACGCAGTAATTGTTGAATTATTCTAAGATAATGACTTTAGCATTTTCAGAACCGTAATTTGGTAGCAAAATGAATGCCATTTCTTTCGTATATGAATGATCCTATCATTTTCGCAGGGGTAACCCAATAACGCAGTAATTGCTGAATCATTCTAAGATGAATGACCCTAGTATTTTCGGTACGGTAAGTAGAAAACGCATTAAATGCCACGTAATTTTTATAAGAATTACTTTAGCATTTTCAGATTGATAAATCGTCTACACACAGAATGCCATGTCTCTCTTATATGAATGAACCTAGCATTCTCGGAAAATCGGTAACACATTGAATGCTATTTTATTTTTATATGAATGATTCGAGCAGTTTCTGAAGGATAAAGCGGTAATACAGATATTTTCAAGTGTAAACGGACAGTGCACATTAAATGCCAACTCATTCATTCAGGAATGTGTATGTGTTGTTGTTTTTATATAATGACATTGATATTAATTCTTATATTTTCAATTAACTAAAAATATAATTCTTTTCTTCCTTCTTCTCATATTTAAAAATCATTTTAAATACCTGATTTTGATATTCTTTCATAATCAAGATAGAAGCAATTAAATATTTTTGAGACATACTAAAAAATCGTAAAAAATATCAATAAAAATGAAAATACAAATGCAAATAAATATGTGTCATACTAAAATTATGTAAAGAACTTATTTTAAATTCGAAATTTCCTAATATTATTTTAAATTAATCCAATTATTTTAAAAGCAGGCTACTTAATATGGAAATGATCAAGATTCTATCTTGATTGTATTGGGAAATACAAAATTTAATAATTACCAAATAAAATGTTGCAAACAAAACAACATGCATAAATACAATTACAAAAATAATGATTAATTCTTAGAAAAATATTCAGTTGTTGCTTTTACTTTTACAAGCAATTTTGAAATTCTATGGGATTATAGGCTATTCTTTCATAACCAGGATAGAAGGAACCAACTATTTTTTTTTAGTATACTGGATAAAAAAATGTGAAACACAAATAAAATTAAAAATGTGGCTTAGTAAAATACTGTAAAGAATTTATTTTAAATTTGAATTCTCTTAATATTATTTAAAATTAATACTCGCGTCTTTTTTTTAATCTCGCTGCTAATTGGAAAAGGATCAAGTGGAGAAAACAAAATTTAATTATTTAAAATAGATAGTCTCAATGAAATTAACATGTAAAAATAAAATTAAATATAATAATTATTAATTCTTAGTAAAAAAATTAAATGATGCTCTTACTTATATTCAACAATTGCATAAAGAACAAAATTTTGAAATTAATCTTAATTTTCAGAAAAAAAAATCTAAATCTTTCTAAGTTTCCAAGTTTGTGCACATTTTAAATATCATTAATATATAATCATTGTTTGAAATAAAAATAAAAACTAACTTTTTTTATTTATCTCAGAGCTCGCATTCCTCGTGTAGATACAACCTGAAAAAAATGAAATTAAATATCATGAAGATTGAGTCTTACAAAAGAAGTTTCATCATTGTTTGAAATAACAATAAAAGGTAACATTTTTTTATTTATCTCAGAACTCGCCTTTCTCTTACAGATACAGCCTGAAAAAATAAAATTAAATATCATAATGATTGATTCTTAGAAAAGAAGTTTAATTATTGTTTGAAATAACAATAAAAACTAAAAACAAATTATTTATCTCAGAACTCGAATTCCTAGCGCAGATATAACACGAAAAAAAATTAAATGTAACAATGCTTGGTTCTTAGAAGGGAAGTTTAATAACTGTTCGAAATAACAATATAAAATAACATTTTTTATTTATCTCAGAACTCTAATTCCTCGTGTAGATACCATTTGAAAAAAAAATGAAATTAAATATCATAATGATTGATTCTTACAAAAGAAGTTTCACCAATGTTTGAAATAACAATAAAAATTAATATTTTTTATTTATCTCAGAACTCTCCTTCCTCGTACGTATACAACCTGAAAAAAATAAAATTAAATATCGTAATGATTGATTCCTAAGAAAGAAGTTTAATTACTGTTTGAAATATAAATTAAAACACACATTTTTTTTTATTTATCTCAGAGTTCGCATTCCTCGTGCAGATACAACCTGAAAATAAATAAAATTAAATGTAACAATGATTGATTCCTCGAAAAGAAGTTTAAACATTGTTTGAAATAACAATGCAAACTAATATTTTTTATTTATCTCAGAATTCGCATTCCTCGTGCAAATATAACACGAAAGAATGAAATCAAGTATAATAATGATTAATTCTTAGAAACAATTTAAATATTGCTCATTCACCCATTATATAATGAACAAACTTTTGAAATTAAGTATAATTTAAAAAAAATGTTTTAATCTAAATCTGTATAATTTATGTTTCAAGTTTGCTCAGATTTTAAACCTTATTAATATAGAAATAGTTTAATCATTGTTTGAAATAACAATAAAAACTAATATGTTTTACTTAACTCTGAGTATTCCTTATGCAGATATTACTTTATGTAGATATTGAAAAAAAAATTCCTCTAATCTCTCCAATTCTAAAATTTATAAAGCTTCATAAATATAGTTTAGTGAATACGGCAGTATTATCCGGCATTTTCCCGCCATACTGATTTGTGCTAGAATAAAGCATACAAAAACACTCAAAAAAGAACTTATTTTCTAGAACGTTTGAAAGTCGGACAAATTGAAGTTATGGCGTCATACTCCAACAAAGAAACCAAATGAATTCAATTCTACAGACGATTTCTGAATTTGAAAAGAAGCCAAATACCCAAAAAACAGAGCAAAAAAAAAACGAAAAGAAAACATCCACTGCTTGTTCTTTATAAGAGAATCTATCTTATCTTTGGTTGAATTTAAACACAAACTGATGAAAAATACAATATCTTCAGAATAATATCTTCTTTCCCTGTATGGCAACAGTGTTTTGAGAACAAATTTTCATATTTACTACAAAATCTCGAAGTAAAAATGGTCGAAAGATAAGTCATTTTTCAATATAGAATATTTTAGCTGTTGCATTATTCTTTCTCTTTTGGATAATAGATAGCGATGCCAGAATTGGTATGCATCCCATAGTGCATACCAATTCTGGCATTGCGACTGTAATTAGAAGGAGATGTGATACTATTCTGTTAAAGAGTGCGTACTTTAATGTGTTGTCTTCTTTTCGTGTTTTGTGTTTGTTTTGTGTGAAATGTGATCATTAAAGTAACGTCCCCGAAAACATGGGCCCTCGTGATTCCACTCCCTGTCCACCTGTTTGTCTGTGACAAAGATAATTCAAACCCGATTACAGCTAGACAGATGTAATTCGGTACATGATATTTGCACCAAGTTTGCAGATTTCTTTTAAATTTTGGGCAAATTCCATTTATAGGAAGTCTTCCTGTCTGACTGGTCGAATATAATTTAACTCATAACTGAAGAGAGTAAGATGGGTAAAATTCTGTACATATACTAATCTTTATAATGTAGACACCTATCAAATTTAGAGTCAAATCCAGCAAACGGTTGACCGTTGATCGGTCTGTACTTTCAGAAAATATTAATGCAATAACTCAAAAACGCAATGACTTCAATATATCAAATTTGGTATATGATTTTAGACCACAATTGTATTTCTGTAGCAAACTTTTGTTTTTAAAAGTTCGAAAAACACATCTGGAACACGATATTGGTTCTCGTATGCTATTAACCGCATGCCAGGGTTAAATCGCCATAAAATTCACTAAGAATCACTAGACAGAATTAGTAAAAATGCTAAATTAACATCGAAGGTTAATATTTCTTGATTATTGTTCGCCAATGCCATTCTAGATGTTCTTTGATATAATATCTTTATTAAAGAATATATGAGAAACTTTTGGGGAGACCACTATGGTTGGTTTAGTTGGTTTTCTTTACTAACTTAACTTTGGTTGATATGCATCTTAGATTCCAAGATAAGGAAGCTAATAACGAATTTTTATTCCTTTTGAACTGGCAATATTATGATGTGCAAAGAGTTATGTAATATCAATTATTACGACATGAATATTGAAATGATCAACCAAAACAATTTGCATTTACAGACTGTTCAGAAAAACACTTTAATCTATAGTTACTTACTTCTTTAGCAATAGATGCTTGTTAATTGTAGGATTTTTCAAAATTTATTTTTTAATTTTTAATTAAAGTAATAATTATTATTTTAACATTTTTCTCTTTCTTCAACTTTCGCATATGTTAAATAATTAATAGCTTTGGAAAGATTTTAAAAGCATAAAAATCCTTTTTAAATCAATTGAAACTTTAAAAAATATCTTTCCTACAATTAGGTAATTATTTTTTAAAAAATTATTATATTATTTAAAATAATTTTAAATCATTTTTAAACATTGTTAAAACGATACAATGTTTCAGGCACTACATTTATATTTATTTACTCGCTTTAAGGCTCTATGAAATGCATTTTTTGTGTTCTTGTTATTACTGCTATGTAATTAGGCACACATTTAAAAAATAAAACAAAGACAGAAAAATATCATTCAACGATGTTTTGAGCTAAAGTTTTGAATAAATTATTTTTTCTGTAACTAAATTGCTGACGAAGTCTCAGCATTTATTACTGACTAGCCGCCTTTGGCGACCAGCCGGTTCGCCAGTATTACCACTCGCTACAATTTTCAATTAAATATTTTAAGCAACTTGTCTCTTAATAGATTCTCAAACAAAACATTTTTAATCTCCCAATTTTGATAGTCATATCAAACTTATACTGTTGTTTAGATCGTTTCGTTCAATTTACGATAGATATATTTTGCTAATTTGCTGTCATTTCCGGTAAAACTTCAACTCTAATTTAAAGTGGAAATGATGAAATTGCAATTAATATAAAGATATTTTTTAATAAAACCAAGAGTTTTATTTTATTTATCATCTTTATCGTTATTTATTTAATATTATTATTATTGAATATGAGTATTGCAAACAGAATCACTCGGTATTTAAGTCTTATGTGAGCTACAAAATATTTTTCATAATTTATGTAATATCTCAAAGAATAATTCAACAACAAATTCTCAGATTCAGCATAAAATTCAGTTTTTTGCTTTGCTGTCAAAAGGATTGAAATGAAATCAATAATAATATTTTGTTCCGACCTATAAGTATATTCCAAAAATTATGAAGTCTAAATTTAATGTAGTAAGATAACATATTCTGAGAAATATTCTGGACACACCAAACTTTAAATAAATGAATGAATGTTTCTATTTTCCACGATCAACTAAGACTTATTTATAAAGTTTTAAATGTTAAAAATTTAGAAAAACTCAACATTTTCATAATTATAGGCCAATTAATCTTGAGAAACCTGCGCGCTGATTGGCGTATTATCTTTGAAACGATCGATGAAAAAATCTAAAATTATTCTTTTTTTATTGAATAGTGATATTCAAATTTTCATAGATCAGTCAGTTTAAGTGATTAGTTGATTGGAAATTAACTCTTTTTTATTTAAAATATTAGAGTTTCAAGAATATTTTCTTAATCGTGATTTCCACGGCAGAAGTGTTATGTAAAATCAAAAATTCGTTATTTATTAGACAATTTATTGAATCAAGTTACATAAAATATAATGATTTTCCATTTAGACCAATTTAGCAGATCTGTGTCTTACTAAAGGTTTACAAATTAACTGTGTGGCCCTGATTTGAATGGATATCCTGTTCATATTAAACAAAACTTGCCTTAAAATAAAATTGATTTATTGGATTAATAATATAGAGAGTGTAAAAGATCATAAAATAATTTTTCTTGAATTTATTTTTTAGAAAAAATAATATTTCTTATTTGTTTCATTTCCTACAGACGCGTGCCGAAAATTATATTTTTGCAGATTTCATTTCCAAAAAGTTTTAATTTATTTTTAATTGGAGCTGTAATCAATGTGATGGCAACACTTTGAAAAAAGCAAATTTTTTTTCCAATGAATGCGAAACGTGTTCGTGCAGCTTAAATTTTATTTTTATTTTGTACGAAAAAAATTGTTGAAAAATAGAGTTAAAATATTTATTTAAAAATTAATTAAAAATATAAATTTAAGTTAAATGTTAAAACATTGATATCATTTAAAAGATAAATTTTTTATCTTTAACTTGATGTAAACATCTTTTTTGTGCGGTAATATTTTCGGAAGTTATAGCAGAAAAACACCAAAATCTCGCTTAATTTTTAAATAAATAAAATTCTAACAAAAAATTCGAAAAAATAACCCCCAGGATGCACATTCCCGACCTCCAAGGTATACACGTGCCAAATGTCGTAGCTGTAGGTCAAATGGTATAGCCTGTAGAGCGCCAACACACACACACACACACACTGAGCTTTATTAGAAGTATAGATTAAAAAAATTACAATTTAATGCTATCTGCTTTATCAATATTCATAAAAATAAAATTAAATATCATATGTTTTTATCGTATTCATAAAAATGCAACCAAATATCGTTTGTTTTTATCTTTCTTCACGGAATTACAATTAAATGTCATTTGCTCCATTTATTGTTGAAAAGGCAACACAAAGTTCAGATAAATAATTATTCCCATGTTTCTGCAGCAGAAAGAGGGGATAATAAAAATATTTTTTTTTATTTTGTTAAAGGTTTAATTTCATATATTTAGGGAAACATTTGATACTTGCTGTAAAAATTAACACTCTGAAACTAAAGAAATGACTTTCCTTTTTGGAAGTTAAAGAGAGGGAAAAAAACCATAGCGAACTATTCGATTTACCTTTCCTTTGGGAATTTTCAAACTGGTTGAAAGAAGGATTTTCGGAATTCTGATATGATTTGCGAAACTAGATATAAAAATATAGCTTATCCTAAGGGAGAATGTTCTAGTTTTTAAATCTTTTGGAGGAATTTCTGTTCTAAATTTAATTTATTGAACTTCTGAAAAAAAAGTTATTGACTTAAGAAATAAAAATCACACTTTTGCTCTGATAAACAAGGAAAAAATATTTACAAAAACAAAGAAAGTTTATTGTACTATTAAAGTCCATAAAAACTAAAAATTAATTGGGGGATTCCAAGTTGAAAAGCATTGAAACAGATAACATAATGCTATCGTATATGTGGATTTTTTTTTATTCGTTTTATACGGAATTAATAAAAAAGTTTCTATCAGTACTATTAAAAGATATTATATAAATATATCATAATTTTAAATCCTTTCCGTTTATATTTGCATACTCTAATCAAACTTATTACATGTCAATTTTGAATTCACTTTTTCATATGCTATAATTTTTTAACTTTATACTTCTGTAATTTCAAGGAAAGTATTTTGCATAATCATCCACTGCCGTCTGTAATGCCTGTCGGAGTTTAAAATATTCCCTCAATATTGGACATTATCGGCTGCAAAATTCCTATTTATGTTTTATTGTCTAATATCTAAGACAAGTTATTTCTCGTGTTTAAATTCACTGATTTATCGATATGCAAGTAAATAAGAATCGATAAATAGCAAAAGCTAAAGAGCTGAGGTATAGGATTTTTACTTACTCCTATACGCAGTATAGAGATAGTAAACGTCAAACTCGATCTCGAGATTTCGACGAATCTCCACGTTTTAGATCTATCTGAATTCGAAAAACATATTTTTGGAAAATGTCCGTCTTTCTGTCTATGATAAAGATAACTCAAAAACGCTTTGAACTGGAGGAATGAAATTTTGATATATGGTCTTTATACCAAATTTGTAGACTTTTGTCAAATTTTGGGAAATATCCGCTCAGAGGAAGTCTGTATGTCTAGCTGTTCGAATATAATTTCTACAAAACGAAGGGAGCTAGATAAATAAAATTCGGTATACTAGATATATACTAGGTAGATAGAATTCGATATAGAACTGACATCTATAGTCTAGACAGCTTTCGCATTTTGAGCCAAATCCAAAAGGGTCTCTCTGTCTGTACTTTCAGAAACATGTCAATGTGATATTTCCAATATGCAATGAATTAATTGAATAAAATTTGGCATGGGAATTTGTGACTATAAGTGCAGTTTTGTGTCACATTTTCGTTTCAATTGGTTGGTAAGATAAACGTCTAAAACACAAATTCGATATAAAACCACATGACATTCGTAAAAAAGTAACACATGAAAGGGTTAATGGCCAAATAACTCGCCAAGGATTCCAAGATATATTCAATAAAAATGCTACAATTACACCAAACTCATATTTCGTAACTATTGTACGCCATTGCCATTTCTGGGAAAACACTTTTTATTACGGTGCATGCGAGAAATTTTCTGGGAAACCATAATTTGCAAGCCAAGCTCCAACGTCAATATTTGGCTCTAAGCACATAAAAGTGATACACTTTTTTAATTATTGACATCACTGCGTTTCTGCACTCCTGCCGCTCTAATATTACCGAGGAGAGATAAAAATACTTAATAATATAAATCTAATTTATATGAGGATATTTTTTGTGGCGTATGCTGTAGTATGTTAGAAATAGGTTTCAATTTCCAAATGTTCAGTTGTTATTCTTTCCTTCTTGAAAATTTGGAATTTACTTTCAGTATTCAAACATCCATCATAAACTTCAAATTTTAGAATTCAAGAAACATGGGAATATAAAAATTTCTAGATTCAAAGAAATATGGGTATACCAGTTCATTTTGAATAGCTTTCGACCCATTCGCAGAAATCTTATTTACTTTTCGTAGAAATATTTTTAATAAGATGAATATATTTTTTTCCTTGAATAATATTTTCCTTTTAAGGATAGATCTCAAATCATATAGGCAAATAATAAGGATTTCTTCGAAATGGACGAATTATATTTTAGTTCATACGAATTTAACATCGCAGGTGATACAACTTCTGCACTGAAATGAAATATCGGAAATTTACATAGATTTTACGATTCCTGATACATTTTTTTAAAATTTTATCTTGAGGTTATATGAAAATTTTAGAAATACATGGCTTGTAAATGAAATTATTTTAACAAATATAAATTTATCCAAGGCAGTTTTATAAGAACAGAAATTTATTATTGTTTAAAGTACTATAGTTTATTCTTATTTTAAATAATTTTTACTATTTGATACTTCATTTATAATGAATTGTAATAATAACTACTTAACTTTAATTTAAACTCTTGCAAGAATTCATTACTCAATGCTCCAAAACGTATGTAATCAAGATTTAATTAAAATAATTTATTTATATACAAAGAAATTTGGAAAATACTAACCTCTGAAGGACGAGTTCGGCTATTCCTGGTTCTCATGATAAGATTAAAAGCAAACAATTTACATTTATCTGTTCATCAGTTGATATATTCGGTATTTCCGGGTACTGAAATCATTTCATGTTAATATTCTTAACATATAGTTAATATTATATTATAATATTTATAATCGAATATTGTATAAACATATTATTGAATCAAAAACAAAATACTTTTATCGTCTAAACATTCTTAACGTTCAATTTTAATTAAAATGAGAATATAAATAACATCAAACGATTTTTTAAAAATTACCATAGGTGACTTATTTCTCTTTATACAATTTATATTTTTTTATGTTAGATCAATAAAATCTATTTACAAATGTTGAAATATAAGAAAGGCTATAATACTTTAAGTGATTGATATAAGCTTTATTTTAAGCAAATCTAAATCACTACTTCACTAAATCACTAAGATATATTAAAATTAAAGAGGAATTTAAAAATTTACAGGTAAAATAGTTCAGATTCTAAGAAAAAGACATTTCTCTTAATTTTTAATTCATTAAATATTTAATTAATTTTTATACTTTTAAAAAATAGCAGTATTTTTTATGTTATATATAATAAGCATTCATTTTTTTTGATTCAGTGCAGTTGTTTAGCACGGAATGAGAAACACTCATATATATCCAGGATAATTTTGAATTTCTTAGGATTAATTTAACTATCTATTAAGATATCAGAAATTTCATTTTATGTAGAATTCTATTTACTGCATTTCATTCTTGCATTTATGATTCATTGTTATAGGAATAACTTAATTTTCATGTCAATTTTTTTTCTCATATACACAACCAGATGGCGTCATCAGTATGACATCCAAATTTAATTAAATCATTCAATTCATTAATAATTATGTTCTGAATCTTGTGAATTACAGAATCGAGTTTCTCTACTTGATACGTTTAGATAAAAAATTCAATCATTTATTTTAATATGTGAATTTTTCAGGTGTCTATAGTTAAAATTTTCTTAAGATTTCATAAATACGCTTAAATTAAAATCAAAAGGTAATATAATTCATTTTAAAAGATTAGAATGATCCACTATTATGGAAAATACGTTTGTGCAGTGTTGAAAATATTAGCATATCCGGAAATGAGAGAACGTCCATTACAAAATACCATTTTTACAAACAAACAAAATTGAATAAAATTGCAGGAAACTGATTATTTGAAAAGCATTAAAATAGAATATTATCATAAAATCGTAATGTATAAAATTTCAAAGCATTCACATCCAAAAAAGGTAATAGAAAATAAATTCATAAAATCCACATTCTAACTTAATATAAACTAAGTTAAGGAAAATATTTGAAAACGACATATTCCATTTAATATTTTTCACAACTGCCTATGGATATTATTTAATTTATGTTTAGTAATTGTTAATCTCCTTTAGTGAATGACTTATTCGCAGGGGATATTAGTCTTATTTAATGTCAATAAAATCGTTTAGATATAACTTTTGACCTTTTGATAATGATTAAATCAAATTGTCAGACAATAAAACTGTACTACAATTGTCTTAAATATGTTTGTCCATTCGGTATATGGACTTTTCTAATGGAACATACGACCCATGACCTTATAGAGCTACTTAATAGGCCATATTCTAAATTTCGCAATATTGTGCTTCATTTTTTTGTTTTTGTTTTGAAAGCTACTTAAATATTTTTTTTAAAAAAATCTTTCTTTTCTAGTATTTATCAATAGAAGGAAATTAGGGACCAAATATTTGCAGAAAAAGTGAAAATTGATTGCATTTCAAGTAAACAATGTAATCTACTGCTAGAAATTAGGTAAAAATGTATTTTTTTTTTAAACTTGACATTTAGGGAAAATTTGTATAATTATTAAACTGTTATTATTGAAAGGACATTTTCAAAGATTTGAAATGGTGTAAAATTCATTTTTTAATGTAATAATAATTCCAGTATGTATGTCAGTATTCAATATATTTTATGTAATAATATTTTCAGAAATACATCGAAATTCAGCTTAGAGTTTAATTAATTCAAATTATGGTTAAAATTTTTTTAAAATCACTTTAAAGTACACATTTTTTCCTTCCAATATATATATGCGCTTAAGTCAAACAGTCTGATCTGTAGAATATCAAAACATATTATCTTTATTATTAGATATGTTATAATTGTTATCTTATGTTTAAATTATGATATACAGGGTAATTTAAAATGAACATTGCGATTACAAGCGGCTATAACTATTTAATGAAATATAATTTATCTATAAGATAAACACATAATGTAGACGGAATTTCAAAACTTTTTATACAAACATCATAGATGTTCTATGTGACTTCCCTTGATCACACGGACAATATCTTGGTGGTATTCCATTTCCCGCTATACATTCTAAAGCATGTCTGCATTCACCGAAGCAAGAGCATTACAACATTCCTTTAAGTTCTTCATTTGATTTTATCCTTGGGAAGCACATACACCCTTCTTTAACATAACCCCATATATAAAAATCGTATGGTGTCAAGTCCGGACTTCATCTTCATTAATGAGACGCCCGCAATGAACAGGTTTCTTGATGCGAAGTTTCAACTCGCGCATGCGTAAGCTTCCACTTCACTGCACCTGCGCCTTACGTAAAGAAATTTTGAAGTTTCGTCTACATTCTGCGTTAATCTTATTGATAAATTATTTTTCATTAAATAATTATAGCCGTTTGTAATCACTATATTCATTTTGAATTATACTCCATATTTAATCATTTAGAAGTTTATACGATTTTTTCAATTGATTACTTTTTAAATTATAAAAATATTATTATACTTTTTGTTATATATTTTTACATTTAACTTACCTAAAATGTTTTTTCATATCTTCATTAAAATAACCCGACAATGTTCTATCAATCTGTTAAACTTTACCCTCGTTTCCTTAAACTTATATCAAATCCAACTGTTTTTATTTTCTGAAGTAATTTATGAATCAAATACTAACCCATTTTATTCCCTCTTTCATTTAATTTAACATTTTCCATTTTATTCCCTCGTTTATCTAATTTAACATTTTTCGATAAATCTTTTAAAATGTTCATCAGCAGTTTGTAAAAATTCCTTACTAGATCCTTTGAAATCAAGTGAGCCGTGAAGATCAAACATCGTTAAGATATTTTTCGATCCGTCTAGATCAATTTAAATATTTGTTCAAGGTGCATAAGAATATTATTAGCAATCTTTCGAAATTAGTATGTATCTTCCTGTGATACACGGTACCTTGTAGAAAGTCTTAATTTTCTGAGAGGTTTGATTAATTGCAATGTATTCATTACAGAACTGAGTATTCAATGTATTCATTTT
>JAPMOR010046510.1:13804-26711 GCA_026543865.1 Argiope aurantia | reverse complement strand
AGAATTTCACTCTTTTGTCGAAAACATTCCTTGTAACAAGTAATAAAGTCGTATTTTCTGAGATATCTGATAATTGACATAACATGAAATTTTATTTATTTATTTGTTTATTTATTTATTCATTTTTTGTCCACAGCATTTTAAAGATTTGTTATTACTTTTTTGGCTTTAGCTGTTTCAGTTTCTAATTAGTCTTGTTTTTTTTCCCCTGTTGTTTTTTTCCTTATTTTTATCTGTTTTTATCTTTGTATGCAGTTGTTTCTACTTACTTCTGTTAGCCTTGTGCTGTACTTTGTGTTGCACAAGGATTGGCTTTAATAATAATAATAATAATAATAAAACAAATTGTTTGCAAAGCGAATGTGATGTAATTGTGATAAAATCCGAACTCGATATGTTGATTGATTTCCATACACAGTGTCTTCTACAAAGGGATATTTTCTTGGATGTTTGACTAATTATAATGCGTTCATGGTAGAATGTCACACTTTCGTATAAAACATTCACCGTAGCAAGTAACAAAGTAGAATTTTCTGAAATATTTGATAGGTTTCACAAAATGAGTTCTTTTTCTTTTTTTTTATTATTTTTTTATTATTTTTTAAATTTATTTTTTACAGCATTTTAAAGGTTTGTTGTTATTATTATTATTATTATTTGCTTCCTAATATGCAAAGAGAATGTGATGTAGTTGTCGTAAAATTCAAATTCTATATGTTGACTGATTTCCATACACAGTTTTTTCTACAGAGTGATATTTTCTTGGATGCTTGATTAATTATAATGACAGAATTTTACTATTTCGTCAAAAACATTTGCAGTAACAAGTACAAAATAACATCTTCTGAAATGCTTGAGGCCTGACGTGGCAAGGTTTCTCTTTTTTTGTCCACAACATTTTAAAAGTTTGTTATTGTTATTTCACTTTTTATAATGCAAAGAGAATGTAATGAAATCTAAAAAAATTCAAACTCGAGATTTTGATGCATCTCCACATTTCATATTTCCAGAATTTTGAAAAACCATGTGTATATAAATATGGACCCAATAAGTCAAAAATTCTTCGAGCTAGGTTATTGAAATTTGATATATGGACTTTACATACGATTGGTTGAGTTAAATTAATTTTTGAATGAAATCAACTTAAACGAAGTCTGTTTGTCTACATATCAGAATACAAATGGACGCAATAACTACAAAACATAAAAAACTAGTAAAGTAAAATTTAATTCATAATTTTAGAATCTTATGCGTACATTCTTTTCAAATTTTGAAAGAGAAGTCCGGCAAAGAGTTGACCACTTTTTATTACATTCGGATGCATGCAAATGCGATGTACCAAAAACGCAATGACTTCATTAAATAATAAATCATTCTGCATACCCCAAAAATTGCAGCATCCCAATTATGTTTCAAAAATAAATTAATTCCAGTTTATCCCTATATACATTACTTAATTGTCACTGGTTGGTACTATATAAACTGTAATAGTTGCCTCTTTGTGCTAGGTTAAGCGCGCTTATAATCTCTGAAACAATGCGATCATGAGCGCCTAGAGCACGCTCTTGCAGGAAATAGATTAACCATTAAACGTTGGATCTCGCTTTAGAAGGGCTTTGTGAGCACAATTAATAATTCAACGGAACCGGCCGAATCAAACGCTGTAGTTGTAGAGCCAACTGCAGTCCACTGATAGCTTAGCCGAATTGTTATAAGCGATGTAAGTGCAGATTTGTGGATTGAATTACACGGAGTACGATTCTCCATCCTTTTGCGATTCAGAATCGTGGTGTTGATCTGATTTAGTTTGATCATATAAGTCAGAAAGAGATCTGTAACTTGAATTAGCCTTCTTGATAAGTGTTTTAAAATTAGTTTGGAGTTATGTATGGTAGTGTTTGATAGAAATAAGAATCAAATCCCATGTAAAGATTATTTTGAATTTTTACAGAAGGAGTTAATGAACTAGGAAATAAAGCATGGCATATGGGAGTGTCTTTAATTGGAAAGGGGCAGTTATATGTTCAAATCAGTGGCTTTTCATTTAATTACTAAGATTTAAATTTTTGCAGTAATATGCTTGCTTCTGAAGTTTCCTTAAATTTCCTCCGATCGAAACATAGATGCACTCCATTTTCTAATAAAAGTAGTCCAAGGTGTCAAAATGTCTTGATATATTTTAGATGAATCATGATTTTACCTTAAATGCTGATTAGTCACTTTGACCAATACAAGAAAGCAAGTTTTCACTAATCATGAATCCTTGATTGGATATATTAACAAACAAGAAGCGATTATCCATTTACCGACTCATGGACTTGACTGGGCATACTAATATGCGGAGGGAAATAAATTAAGTTGAAGATTAACAAGTATAATTGGATTGCAATATTTACTTATCATGAATCCTTGATTCATGATAAGTAAAGAGTTATTATGAATAAAAAAATTCATTGATAAGCAAACACTGACTTCTCATTCATCATCCACACTTAAGAAGAAGAAGGATGCAAAGTAATCCGCTAAGTGATTAGTCGATAGACTATAGGGTCAGAGAGTCACATTTTCTTTGATCTATTGTTATATATTATACAGAATGAGTTTTATTTTACCCGAAATCCCTACTAAATAATCTTTAAGTTTTTACAGACAGCACCTAAAATATTTTTACTAAATAAAATGATGGAAAGGTGATTAATTTTCAGATTTCAAAATTGGTACCTAGTTAGGATTTTTTTCTTTGAACCGATCATTAATGTTTCAAAAACCTTTAAATTATTTTGTACAGAAATTTCATGTCATATCTCTTACCTCTGTTAAAGAAGACCTTGCGTTGATTTCAAACAACGACATGATAAAAGAAGAGATAAATTAGTTTAGTGGCAGAGAGGGTTTCATTGGCTGATGTATCTCTCCATTAACTGCATTTTATGAGTGTTCATTGACTATTAGTGGAGTTAGAATTGCAATCACCTCCATTAGATCCGTAATTTTTGTAAAAGGAAGCAATAGCTAACAAATCGAATAATGCATTATGAGCACATAGAGTGTGTTATTGTATACTCGTTGTTAATTCTATACAGCTAATAAAAAAAAATTAAAAACTTTTTTTTTAGTGTACTAAAAAGAAAAAGTTATTTTTATCAAAATTTGGAAAGTCAGAAACAAAATTATTAAAAGCGCGACAAAAACATTCTAAAACAATTTGCACTGCAATATATATATATATATATATATATATATATATATATATATATTTAATTGTATGTAATGAGAATTTAAGAATTTTTTTAATGATGCTTATTCTGGTTTTATACCCTTTAATCATTTTCTACATCTCCCGCTTTTCGAATTTGATTTTGTTTCGTTCTTTGGAATTTTTAAATGAAAAGATATGCTTTAGCAACATATTAAATTTCTTTTAATACACTAATAAAATCACTATTTAAAAGACTCTTTGGCATTCTTTTCTAATAACAATCTTTACTTCTTTTGGTATTATTGTAAAACTAAAAAGACTGAAAAACTGGAGACTGAATTACTAATTGCTGAATAAGCTCTTGAACAAAGAATAAATATTCTGAAGGAAGTACAGATTGATGCATAGATATCTCACCTGAATGGCAGTACAGAATCAATATCTGCTTCTGAATCTTAAGGTATCGATTTGGAACATCTATAAGAAAATAAATTTTACCTGAAAAGAAAACAATAATGGAACGTTTCTTTCCTTTCACTCAGTTGATAAATCTTCTACTAAAAAAAGTCATACCCTAATAAAAGTTAAACTGTTTAAACACCACAACCGTTCTTAGAAGTACTTCTTGAATATTACATGCAATCCTTCAGAGCTATAAACGCAATGAATCTGATCACATGGCAATGATACAATTCATCACGGATTGGTATTTAGTTGCTAAGCCTATATGGTAGTACAGAGTCAATATCTGCTTCTGAATCTTATGTTTTCGATTTGAAATATCCATAAAAGTTTAAATAAAAAGATACCGACAGTGTATAGCTTTTATTTTTAATAGATTGCAGACTTTCATGCAATTCACCCAGTTGATAAATCTCCTATTAATAAAGTCAGACGTTAATAAATGCCAAATTCTTTTCAACATCACAGCCGTTCTTAGAAGTACTTCTTGAATATTTCGTGCAATCCTTTAGATTTACTTCAGAGCTATAAACGCAATGAGTCTGATCACGTGACAATGATACAGTTCATCACGTATTGGTACGTAGTTGTCAAACTTATATGGCAGTACAGAATCAATATCTTCTTCTGAATCTTATAGTACCGATTTGAAACATCCATAAAAGAAAAGTTTAAATAAAAAGAAAGCAATAATGAATCGCTTTACTTTGTAATACTCTCTAGACTTTCATGCAATTCACCCAGTTGATAAATCTCCTACTAAATAAAGTCAGGCGCTAATAAACGCCAAACCCTTTCAACACCAGAACCGTCCTTAAAAGAGCGTCTCGAATATTTCGTGCCACCACGCGTTAGCCGATCTACTTCAGTGCTATAAATGCAAAGAATCTGATCACATAACAATGACTGAACAATCCATCACGCGTTCGCAAAACTTTTTGCTCTTGTGTTTGCCAAGTAAAAACTGCAGGAAGCCATGCATCAACCTAGGTTGCGTGTTCGTCATATGGTGGGTTTTGAAATTGTGATCTGTACGTGATGGTTTTTTAATGCTCTTTTGCGGGTGATTTTTTTCCTCCTCCGTCAGGTTTGGCCTTTTACTTAAAGACTTCTCGGAAGCAATGAGTCTGTTTTTTTTAAATATCTTTTTTCCAGGCGAAGCATAAATGTATGCATATGTTTCGTGGAAAAGTAATAGTTGTTGAATCCATACTGAGAATTTTTAGTCCTGGTTATATGAAGAAGTGAATTATGGATTACTTGTGGAAATATTAACTAAGAAATTTTTTTTTCCTTCTATCTAATCAATGTTTCAGGACATTTATTTTGTTTTTAAGAGGTTTAACTTTGTGAATTTACTAGGAATAGGCTACAGAATGGCTTAGTAAAATATTACAAAAGGGGCTTTTTTGGCGTAATGTTGTTTTGTTAGATTAACGTGTAATATTCATAAAAATACCTTCATAAAAATGATTTTTTATGGAGAAACAAGAGAGGTCTAATAATATAATTTTTTTTTAAATTTTTGACATGTCATGATAAAGGCTGCTAAAGCATATTGTAAACTTGACGCTACTACTTTTTTTTATATAGATGGTGTTACTTTAATAACATCAAAGTATATTTCAAATAATCCATCTTGGGGGTCATTATTATACTGTATTCTGAGTGAGTGTCTCGTATTTTCGTGTTCGTGTTTGTTTTGTCTTGTGAAATGTAAAACTTAGTAAATAATTAATTAAATATTCCGGAAACTCCTCTATTATTTTCATCTATCTCACAATGAAGTTATAAAGAGTCTCGTTCCTCTGCATTATTATTTTCTACTTCCAAAAAGCAAATATTTAAATATTTTCATTGTCAACAAAAGATCGAAGAAGCATTTTTTCTAAAGTATTCCAATCATTTTCCAATGAATCTATAACTTTATTAGAATTTGAAATTATAAATTTTTCATCTTGGTTTTCAAAACAAAAAACATTTCTTTAAAAAAATATTTGAGAATTAAATCTGAAATATCACAGCCTCACACTGCATTGTTCTTGAATTGCTTATTTTTTATAAATTAAAAATATATATTTTTTTATTTATAAAAAGGGTGTTTGTTGTTTTGTTAGTTTGTATTGAGCATCTCATTTTTTTTAACCAATTTCAGATTTATTGCGCTTTATAAATATTACTCGTTTTTTTTAAATTTTATTATTCTCTTGTGCATTTATTTTTCAACGATTTTATGTGTTTCGAAAAAAATGTCTTCTTCTTGTACTATATTACTTATTATTATTTTTTTTTGCTTTAATTTCTGCCTCATTTTATGTTAATTTCAATAATATTTTATAAAGTTTATGTTACGTATTGTGTTATGCTTTACACTATACATGTTTGCGAAGTGTATTAAATTCATAATACCTGCCTTTATTTCTTCACTATTTATCGATTACAAATATGAATTCATTAACTTCTCTTGCTTTGATCAATTTCATCATTAAAATTATTATTTAAAGAGGATTTAAAGGGTTTTTTTTTAGCCTGACTGACATTTTTTGCTGAAATATTTAAAAATGCTTATTCATTAACAGTTATATAATAAAATATGCAAAAAATGTACATATTTTAAAAAATAATTACTGTA
This sequence comes from Argiope aurantia, assembly GCA_026543865.1. Lineage (NCBI taxonomy): Eukaryota > Metazoa > Arthropoda > Arachnida > Araneae > Araneidae > Argiope > Argiope aurantia. The sequence continues at coordinate 20,418 of JAPMOR010046510.1, read as the reverse complement.
AAATTTCAGAAAGCAATCTTTCTCTTAGAAAACAATATTTTTTTACTTATTTTTTTAGAGATGAATGCCTTGAAACTATTCTTCAAACTACCATTTATCTCAGTAATTTAAGAGAAAAAAAAAACCCTATCAATATTTACTTTAATTTTTTAATCTTTCAAATTACCCACACAGCACAGCAGAAAAAACAAAAAAATAAAATAAAACTTAGTTTTGTGTTAAGCTCGCTTATTTTGCTTTAAACCAAGTAAAACATTGGCAAAGATCCAAAACCCGAACTTCCTTTACCAACAAACCCGAACGGGAGATATCAACCCAGCCAAACAGCACGGAAACATTACCATAACAGCGCCACGGTTGGAAGAAACCGGAACTTCTAATTGCCCTTTGCGCATCGCGCGGACATTAGTACTCTAGCGACCCTGGTGGAATCTCTCCAATTTGCCTTTTGCACTTAATTGCCCAGAAGATTAAGCCGATAGGAAGACTTCCACGGCATTTCACAGTTCATTACCGGCAATTGTGTACCGATTTTGGTAAAGGCACTTCCCCTGTTCTTGGTGTTGTTTTCACTCTTAATGAAATTCGGTGGAAGATTTTCACGGAGAAGGTTTCCTAGGGGTCGCCCTGGGAGCGTTTCTCGTGATAAAGGTTGACGAACCGGAGGAGTGTCGTGATGACACTGGAGGGATATCTCGGATGATAATTACAGAGGGATGTCGTAGACATCGTTGACATGGGAATGTCTCTAAGGGAATAGATGGCACATTAAACAGACTGGAAAGGAGTATGTTAAGAAAAATGCATTATATATAAATGGAGTCATACAGAATATGGTATAACTTGTGGCTGAAGTCCATTATTATATTTCTACTTAATGTGAGATGCTCTGGTAGTCACAGTACAGTTTATAAGTTCATCCACTAAGTTAGTTTTCATAAATGAATTATTGTATATAGAATATAATGAAATGATGCAATCTTTTAACTACAAAGTCAGCATATCCGAAACAATGGAATAAGAACGAGTTTCTTGCTTAGGGTTGCTATAATTCCGAAAAATTCATGGTATTTATAAATTTCCCATATCTGTTTCGCCATTCTGAGAAAAGTTATTAAAACCATTGAATTTATCTTATTTAAATTAGTCATTCACCTTTTCGTTATGATTTAGATTATCATACTAATTAAATACGAGTTTGAAGATAAGATTAATCTTAATTTCCTGAGTTCGTGATTACAACTAAAATTACATACCATTGTACGTCCAAGAAGTTTAAACATGAACTGATAACGCCAGTGCAGTATACGTAAAAGAAAAAAAGTTAATTTGATATCTTTGCTATAATTTGCCCATTTGGAACTTTTTGGTATATTTTATGAAGGAAAAAATAAATAAAAATAATTTTTTACTTAAGTATTTTGATCACAAATTTAATTTTGTTGAAAAAATTGATATTAAATATTTTCTTATTTGAAAGCTTCTCTATTTGAAAAGAACTCTCCTGAAGGATTGTAAAAAAAGTTGTTCTTGTTTCACTTCTACATAGTTTTTATTAATATTTTTAAAAAAATATTGTCGAAGATCTTTGGTATGTTGAATGATTTCCACTGAATGGATTTGATTTTACTCAAAGTCAGTCTTTATGAGTACCTGCTAAAATGTAGGTAACAGATAGTACACAAACAGCACGTCATATTTAATTAGTTCAGAGATACCACAGCAAAGAGACACTATCCATATTCTTTCAGTAACAGAATCTCAGGGAGGTAAAACCACTAAGAGGAGAAAATATATTCCATTAATAAGTTTTCATTAAATCTGGGGTATGCTTTGAAACATCAAAAGGAATATATTTGAGTGCATTTTACAAGTTTAATGACAGCTGATATGATGAGGTTGATGTTTGAACCACAAATTTCAAAACTTCTGTCTTCTGTCAGCAAGAGGATATATTAATGTGGCATGTTTGAAAGGTAAATCTTTGGTGGAAGTGAGTTTCGAACTTGAAATAGCGTCCTCTTATGAGGAGAACTTACTGCAAAACCATCAAGACTCAAACCTATTCCGAAATATCGTCATTGTAAAGCATCATATACAAATTCACGTGCTAAAAAATAGAATTAGATTTAGAACTTCTTAATACTTCAAAACACATAAGAGTCAAATTATAAAATCTTCAAATTTTTTTAGATAAATATACTGACCTAAAAATATAATTATTAGTCCTTACAATCCACGATAAATTTGTTGAGACGTCTTTCTAGCTATACTATAGGATACTTACTTTTTTACTACTGACCCGGCAGAATCAGAGGTGCGAATGCTTTACTCGCTGGCTGGGTTTTGTTTCAGACTAGTGGGTAAGCTATAAAAAGAGTTATTATTAAGTATGTCTTTTCTTCACATCCTGTACCGCACGTTTGATATAGAAACGACCCATAAGTATGGAATATGCACGGTCGGTTGGGCCACGGCAGTAATGAAAGAGTTAATGTTAACCATAAATCCAAAGCTTATTAGAGATTTTAAGCTTAAGAAAGGACTGGCGCACTTTGGATATGCTGAAAATATTTACACTCCTATTGGTGCAATTCCCGAACGCTTTGCATCTACCATAGATGCAAAGATTACGGAGGCTTGGTGCACTTTGGAAATGCTGAAAGCTTTTACACTCCTATTGGTGCAAGTCCCGAAAAGGGACAAGGATTTATATATAATCCTCATCCTAAGAATGAGGGTTAAATTTAAGTGATCCGTTTCGAAATCATTAGTCCTAGTGTAACTTGTGCGTTAATCTAGCCAATCAATCCATCTAGAGGATTCATTTGGCTTTCTCAACTTCAGACTCTTGGAAATAAGGAAATCTTCTACTTAATAACCAATAGGTCTGAATCTAGCAAATTTAGTTTCCACATTTTCTATTGTTGCTAGATTTTTTGGGTTTTTACAATACAAATTCAATCATCCGGAGTTCTATCAACCAATGTCTTCGTTAAGCGACTCAATACCAACAATTCCTACAGTGGGTTTTATTCTTCAATGCAGTCAATGAATTTTAAAATAGAAAATGGCATCCAATGTTACTGTTGGAGCCAATTTTTCTGATACAAAATCAAGACATACAAAAGTAGCTTGAAGGGCCATTTTCTAAAAAATTTCATTAACATCGGTGATAGCATACTCTCTAATAAAGATATTATCCCCCCATAAGAATTGTGAACTGTTGACAAGTCCGTGAACGTTATGGGTGTTAAGATTTATTTCCAGAGCCCACAAATTCATGTTTAGTGCATAGTAGTATAATAAGAAAAAACCAACTATGCATTTGAGATGCTTTTGTAAACGATTCGTATTAAAAGTAAATACATAAATGTGATTTTAGTCACTCATTTACAACAACAAATTCCATTTAACTAAGGAGTAAGGCTTTTAGAGTTATCGCATTTATAAGCATACTAATGTAAAAACATTTGGTCCGTTTAAGGGATTTGGTTCAAACTTTTACGCGCATCTACACTTTAAATGATGAAAGTGTATACTAAACTAGATTTGTCGAACCACACTTTGTAGTTATTGTATTCATTTTCATTTTAAAAAATAGAGGAAACACTTCATAAAAATGGATTTCGTTCAAAATTCGATGGGAAACTACAAATGAGACGTAGAAATCTTATACTAAATGTCATTGGTCTATCTCAAAGTGCATTTGTATTAGCGAGCTGTGAGCTAAACTGATAAATATAATCTCCAAAATGCGTTTTACGGACTCAGAGAAAAGTGCATTAGAAATGCGTTGAAGAATCTGGAGGGCAGGCACTTTGAATTACGAGGTCAAATGCTTTGAATCAGGAAGTTAAATTGTTTGAATCAGGAAGTTAAATTGTTTGATCAGAAAGTCAAAACAGGAGGAATGTGTTGAATCAGGAAGCTAAATTGTTTGATCAGAAGGTCAAAACAGGAGAAATGCGTTGAATCAGGAAGTTAAATTGTTTGGTAAGAAGGTCAAAACAGGAGGAATACGTTGAATCAGGAAGTAAAATTGTTTGATCAGAAGGTCAAAACATAAGGTAAAACGCATTGAATCAGGAGGTCAAATTGTTTGAAGACTGCAATTTTTTCTTTTCGTATTTTTTCTTTGTTTGTGAGAAAGTAAAAATGAATTATGTAAACATATAAATGGGAGTCATTTGCTTATTCTAAACTTTTCGACTTGATAAATTCCAATAATATTTCATTACTTATTTGCTACTTCTTAATTCGTAGGAATGATAAAGGGAGATCTTTTAAATCAAATGTATTTATTAGAAAATAATAAGTATTTATTACGAAACGGTAATTTTCGTTGTAAAAGGCTGTCTAATATAAATTTCCTGTAATAAATTAAGTAACCGCTGAATTTAATCTTTGCTTTCTGCACGATAATTTTGCATGTTAAATTCCTATTACAAGTGAGAATATTTTATAAATTAATTTTTTATCATTTAATGTTTAAACGTAAACTTCAATTCAATATTAATGTAAATTTTTGCTCAGATCTTAAATATTAAATTCATAAAAATTTTATTTAATTGACACTTGTTCAATCTACATATCTAAGGACTATCATTTCAATATTAATGATGTTCTTTTCTGTAAAACACATTCTGATTGTACTACAACATCAACTCAGACATCTCTTTGAATTGAATATTACAGTTTGAAGTTTAAAGACATATTATTATGTTATAAACTAGTCTGAATTTACTATATTTAAATCTATTGTTATAATATTTTAAAGCAGGAAGCATTTTCGTTATATTCCTTTTTAAATATAAAATGTCTTCAAATATTTATTTCAATTATATTGGTTAGTTTAGAAAATTAAAAAAAATTTGAATATTGCGATTTTATGTTTATTATTTTAGATGAATGATAATAATACATTTCATTGCAATCGTTAGAATAACATAGTTTAATGTGTTTTTTTTAATATTAAATGATATTTTGAATGTAATTTTCAAATATTTGATACAATAATATTTATTCGTACCATAACTTATTTTAAAAATTGCATTTTTTATAGAAAAGTTATAGTTGCAATGATATGATTTTTATTTAATCAAAAGAGCAATAAGCTTCACACTGATGCTTTTAGTATCATTATTTTATATATAAGATATATAAAAACTATAACTTTATATATTTCGTTTGATATTTATTGCGATATACTTTCTAAAAATGTTTTTTTAAATCGGAAGTTAAGTTGTATGTTTTTTTTTACTCTATTTGATTCCTTTATTTTATAAATAATTTCTTTGAATATATAATCCTATGATACTTAGACTTTTTATATTAGTTTTTAAAAGAGCATTAATCAAAGAAATATTTTAATTAAAAGAATATGATTCAAATTTAATCAAAATAGAATATTTTTCTGAAGATAGTACTTAAAAAATATTTATGATCGCTATTATTAATAAAAGAGAATGCATATGTAGGTGTGATTCTTGCAACGAGCTCCTCAGCAGTGTCAACAGGGGTGTCATAAACTAGAAATTTCATATGACCCCAGAAATAAAAATCAAGACATGATAAGTCGGGTGACCGAGCAGGCCAGCACACGGGACCCCGCGTCCGATCTACCGTTGACCAAATGTGACATCCAGGTAATTACGAACATCTCCGCTATAATGGGCAGGGACTCCATCGTGTTGGAACCACTTTGTCTAATGCGTCGATGCAGAAATCTGTTCATCTCTCAAAAGTTGTGGCAATACTTGCTGCAGAAAGAGCAAGTAAGTAGGTCCGGTTAGACAACCCGGTAACATCCAAGGTCCGATGATGTGATCTCCCACAATACCGCCCATACATTGACTGAAAATTGATTCTGTGCTGCACGACGTCGTATTGCATGCGGGTTCTCGACCGCCCAGATATGGTCGTTATGCGTGTTGAAAATTCCTTCCCTTGTGAAGTATGCCTCATCGGAAAAAAACACTTCAGCAGAAAAAGGGGATTTGTAGCACATTTTCCCAGGTACCACTGAGCGAAAGCAATACAAGGTACATAATCCTCCGGTTTCTATGTCTGGACACGCTGCACCTGAAACAGATGTATGTCTTCTACTCGGAGAATCCTCCAGACGCTGCAATGGGAAACCCCGACTGCGTTTGCTCTACTTCGCGTACTCGTTCTTGGATTTCCCTGTACATGCTGCAGCACATTCTGTTCGGCGTCTGCAGTCCGTATTGTTCTTACCCTGTCCCTGTGAGCTCTTTCTAATGAACCTGTCTCAGCTAACCTCTGCTGCAGTCTTGCAAAGAAATTATGACCGGGAATACGCTTCGTCGGATATCTTTCCGCGTACAAACGCTGTGAGGCTGGCCCACTACAATTTGCAGCCCCGTATGCCAAATGCATATCGGCTAACTGTGCGGTCGTGTAATCATCCATCCTACTAACTTGGCGTTCTTGTGCGAAATGAAGATTCCCTACACGAAAGTTCAGACTTTTCGCACAACGCCATCTACCGCGTCAGGAAAGCTTTTCTGACTGCCCATGGGTATATGATTTTGGTTCGTCAGGATGTACCCTACCCCTCTTAGAAGTTCTGAAACGGTTCACTGAAACAC
>JAPMOR010046510.1:0-13704 GCA_026543865.1 Argiope aurantia | reverse complement strand
TATATATATATATATATATATATATATATATATATATATATGATCTAAATTTGGAATCGGTGTTAATTAGATATCCAGAGTGATATTTTTTAAAGAAACATGCTAATTAAAATTTTGTTTAATTAATTAATAAAATAAATTAATTTTCTTAATTAAAATTTAGAAATGCGTCTTTTAAATATTCTTTAATGTACAAAAACTCAAACTCTCTGCTAATTCACATCCTCCAAACCTCAAAAAATTGATATTCGTTTCTTTGTTCAACTTAACGAATTTTTTGTACGAAATGAGAAAGTAAAATTTAAACCTGACATCCTCAGATCTTGAAGATATTGGAGTTGGGGATGAATCTACAGAGTATCGTCACAACGTCAGAATTATATATTTGATGATAATATGCATAAATTTACTTACAGAATGATAAAATGTTGTTTGTTTGAAAATTTAAACAAATGGCTTGATTTTAAATAGAAAACGTGGTCAATGATGGAATACATCAACAAAATTTTCGAAGAACGGTATCTTCATCAGATATGATGAGTTTTGAGGCGAAGAAGAATTTAACTTGATAATTTCATATTTTGAAGTTAAAACTATGCTTTACAAACATGGCTAATTTCAAATCGCTGGAATTTAATTTTTTCGATAATTTTGTGGAAACATTGGTACATACCCAATTAGCACAGGATATTTTACAATTATTGATTGATAATATCTGAATACCACAGTATATCGTGAAGATATTGTAATAATATCGGAAAGCATTTTTACTGTTTATTAAACAGTTTTTCAGAATTGAAATACATTAGCATAAGCAGAACGATCCGCTATAGTGTGTACAAACTTTTGCAAAGATATTGTGCTAAACAATGAATCAGGATACCTTCGTAAATAATATTGTATACATGCTAAAAAGCAGACAGCGTGATAAATGCATACAGGTAAATGAAAAACAGGTGATTTTTTTTTGTTTATATAAGATGCAAAGATATGTAAAACAGATGGGAGGTTATAAAAAAAATATTGAAAATTTTTGACTCGAGTTCCCATTGTGATATGAATAAAATGGCGAATATTCTGGAAGCTGTCCAACGTTTTATTAAATGCTTCTGAATCTTAGGAAAAGGCATGAAAAGTTATTCGCTGCATTGTCTATTGAATTGTTGTTGTTGCTTCTTAGGGCACTTACCATAGACAAGCCCGCTGTTGGAAGACAGCCGATTTAAGCCTGAGGGGGAGCGTTTATAGTAGCCCCAACTAGGGCCAAGAGTACGACTTAGTTACTCACGCCTAACTCATTCGCTTGCCCAACCCCTTTTTACAAAAAGGCACATTCACACATCTCACAGAGAGAACAACGGAAAAACAACCATGCCTAACCCAGGACAAGGAAGACGCGCTGCCCCTATGCCAGGACGCCGGCCTATTGAATTGTGACCCATTTTGAGAAGAATACGTGAAAAAAGCTTAATAAAAATTAATTAAACCTTAATTCTATATCATATAAACAGAATATTTAAAAAAAAAGGAAATGCAAATGGAAGAAAACACAAAAAATGTTGAAAATTGTAAATATGAGCTGACATCATCAGTTAAACGGAATCGTGAATATTCTAGTGGTCACACAATCTTTGTACTTTCATATCAATTGAGGAGAAGTTGTGTTTTTTGTATTTTTTGTGGTAGTCTGTAGATGTTTGAAGCGATAGGGACAGCATTGTTCACTGGAGTGTGCTGAACCTTAAAAGGATGTAAAATCTGAAAAGAAAACATAAAATATATGAAAACGATTTAGAATAATATTTATTGGCAATGGAATTTTAAAAAAAACAAGCCAACAAATCACTAAAGAAAGAAAACGTGAAATGCTGAGCCACGAGAAATATTGTAAGTTGGTCAGTTGAGCCGTCATTGTCAGATAATGGGTTTTTGGTGGATTGGTATGAGCGAGGATAGAACCTGGGACATTGTGGTTCGCAGACCAGTAACATAACCAGGTTACAAAAGCATATGCTCATGTAGCGAAATTGTTAACTAGCTTATATGCTATTCACCACAGACTCTTCCTCCAGTGAGTCGGAGATGAGACGAATGATATAGCTGTTGAGTGGTGATGCATTTAGCTGTTGTTTAATGGGCCTGTACCCAGTTGAGTAGCGCCAAGCGTTATGCGAGGGTGTTTGGGTTTCTGCGTCAAGTGAGTCTAACCACTTTGGTTGATGGTAGATGGCGCCACAACAGTTGTACGATGATTGAAGGTTCATCGTCCGAGTCACCAATTTGGCGGATTGGTATGAGCGAGGGTAGAACCTGGGATCTTGTGGTTCACAGCCCAGTAACATAACCAGGATACTAAAACATATGCTCGTGTAGCGTAGTTGTTAACTGCCTTATATGCTATTCAACACAGGTTTATGAATGTTTCTTAATTTGCCCAATTTTGTTTTGCATGCCTGTGGCAAATAGGGACTTGCTTGAGGTAATATTCTTTGCACTGTCACAGGAGTGTCATAAACCTTTGCAATGATATAGAATCTGAAAGGAGATTAATTAGAGTACATGAAAACAGTTTAGAAGAACACTTATTCAATATATAAGAAATCTTACAAATATATTATTATTATAAACATGTCTTTAAATTTCTACAGCCGAAACAATTACTTTTTAAAATATAATTAAAAAGCCATTTTTAAAAGCAATTAAATTAATTAATTAATTAATAATAAATAATTAAATAAGGATAAGAAACGAAAATTATTAATATTAATTATAATAATTAAAATAATATCCTCACATAATTATACATTATTCATATTATTCATCTTTATCCGGTACCTGTTTCCATCTAGAAACATGTAACTATAATATGAATGAAATTGTTGATATCATAGGTCCGGAAAGGGCTAAGAAATGGTGAGATTTATATAAGTGATTTTGTATTTAAGAACAAAATGTATTTAAAATAAACTAAAATTGAAACCTCTCTGTAAATTAGAAGTCCCAAAATAGAAGATTAAGTACCGCTTATTTTAAATCCGAAATGGCTCGCATATTTGCGAAAAGGAAATAGAATCGAAGACTTCAATGCCTCGTACTCAAAATAAATACCTACATTGGGAGCATATACCCAATACCAAAACCCAAATCTAACATCAATCAATCTTAGCGAAACAGTACATTTCACTTTCTACTCCAGCTGGGAGGATATCTTTTCGAGCCAAGGGGTTATACAAAGTCAAAAACTTTTTCCTCACGAATCTACACAAAAGAATTAGAATCACATTCCAATACGAGAAGAATCCACCCCATTTATCAACACCGTTATCCACTTGGGTCGAATAACGCGGGTCCATTTCGGGGCGAAACGCCTCCCAAATTATCTTTAAGTCCTCATGGACTTACTTGGAGGACCTGCAAGACATTCGCTACAGCAAAATCCTTTTAGAAGCGGACTTCTGCCAGTGCTTTCCAGTCAAAAGTCTGTAAAAATGCCTCCCATACCTCCATCGATTTTGCATGAAGGTATTTAAGTAGATTTACGGGGGGCTGTTAAAGCGCTTTAAGCGAGTTTGGCGGTAAAGCGTTTTGGAAGCGTCTTGGGTAACCGATTTTGGAAAACCATCTTTAAGAGTATGAATAACATCATTCGCTTTGCTTTCCTATACAGGGATAAGGGGAAGAGAGTGAGGTTTTTTCCACCCTCTTATCCCGTCATTTAAGTAACCTGTTTGATGTCGTTTGCGGCGCAAGGTTAGGGGAGGTGGAAATCACTTTATCACATTGCCAGTTTACCAGTTGCTGCGGTAAAGAAGATGAAAAGGATGTGAGGGTTGTCTGAATTCGCTTCAAAGTCGGGGAAGAGGTGTTATTAAATATGGAAATCGGAAGGGGTGGATTTTTTCTTTTTTCTAGAATTTTAATGGATTATGCAAAATTTCCTTTTACTTGTGAGATTCTGGTGTATGACTTGGTGAGCAGTTCATGCAAGGTTTGGCATTTAATAAAAGGAACTACTGATGTATGTGAAACCAAAAATAAATTATCTGGATTTTTTTTTAAGAAGGTTGAATTTATTTTGTTTATGTTTATATAACTTTTATTTCTGTAGTGTACCTTGTTTATAAAGATGAATAACAAGATTCGATTTAGCTCGACAAGGGGGGTGGTATATATTTTCTGCTTTCTCTTCCATTATCATATAAGAAACCTGTTTGGAACTTTTTATAAAGTCGAAGTTGAAGGAATTCGAAAAATGCTTCATCGCTTTTTGAATTATGATTTGCTTTTGATGAAAAGATCAAACAAGCCGGCGTCCTGGCATAGGGGTAACACGTCTTCCCTGTGACTTGAGTGTCCTGGGTTCGAGTCCCGGTTCGGGCATGGTTGTTCTTCATCTGTTCTATCTGTGAGATGTATGAATGTGCCCCCCCCCACCCAATAAAAAGGGGTTGTGCAAGCGAATGTGATATGTGAGTAGCTAAGACGTACTCTTGGCCCTTGTTGGCGCTACTAAAACACGAGACGCTCCCTTGGCTTAAAATCGTCAGCAAGCTTGTACATGGCAACAACCATTATAAACAACAACAAAAGGTAAAACAAATAATACAGTTGTTTTTTTAAATCGCCTGAAATGTGAAGGAAAAGAGGAATTAAATATTGAATTCAGAAGAAAAAGTACTGTTGCTTTGGTTTTTATTAAAATGCTAAATATATATAAAAAATACTTTTTTATTCTTTTTTTTATTCTTATAAGATGGTGTGAGGATCGGCGAATATTCAAGTTGTATAGCAATCGAAGTTGGAGTGAAAATGAGATAAAATACATGGTGAGGATTACCAAGATTTTGTAAACAAAATATTCCTTGCTGAAATTTAATACTTTAGAAAACGTTGATATATATAAAAAATCTATGAATAAAATTTCAAAAGATTACATTTGAAATGCAATGAATTTTAGAAAATAAAATATCACTTCTACCAAAATTTTTCGAAATGCACTCCTTTAAAAGTTTATCAAAAATATACACTTTAAATAAAAAAAACAGGCAACATTAATGCAATATAAGCTATAAAAGATATTTCAAGTTGTTATAAAAAGATTAAACTGTACACAAAAGTTGAAAGGATATTAAAATTTACAGGAGAGTTGAGTTCCTATACATAAGATATTTAGAATTTTTGTTTTGTAATTCGATAGTAATTTGCTGTTTTAGAATAGCATTTCAAATTTCAATGCACATTATTTCATGCATTATATTGAAAAATATTTGCGAAAGAGAATATTTTTCTCCTAGAGAATCAATACGGTAGTAAATATATTTTAATTCGAAAAATCTCTAAAATAAATATGTTTTCGTAGAAAAATTTAATTTGAAAGAACAAATATTTACATTCGGAAGCTAAGTTGCATACAAATATTTCGAAATTACAATGTTTATCTCTATGTCTGAAAGAAGCTGTCTAACGTTTTGGAAAATTTATTTTATTGGAAACTGAACTTCTCAGACATCTAATCTAGTCAAATAATGACACTAGTATTGAAAATAGGAAAATTTTCATATTTTGAAGATTTTTTGTTTGGAAAATGGTGAGCGAAATTCGATTCTAATTCTATCAAACTAACATCTAGATTTTTCTGCTATACGTGGAAATATCTAAGTATTTGGATTTAGAGAGAAACGTTTTATATGTGTGTATGGAAATTTTCGCATTTTGTTTTTCCGTGCCATATCCATATTAGCGCTTTGCAAGAATTTATAAATTCAAAAGTAAGCCATCTGTATAAATAAATGCATTAAATTCAATAAAGGAAAGAAATGAGGAGCCATCGGAGAACTGTAAACAAGGTAGTCTTTTGTGCACAAATATAGCGTGCAGAAAAACTGACTAATATGGGTGATTATTAAGGCAGTACTTTTTGACATTCGTCAGAATGTAAAAGTAAGCGATTGAAATAAATAACGGTTGTAAACTGAATAAGAATACGTAAGGAATATAATAGATAAAACTCGATAAACAGATTTAATATATATATATTGTAAAAACCTGCCAATTTTGTAGCAAAATCGGACACGGATTGAATGTCTGTCGGTCTGTACTTTCAGAACTAAATAAATGCGATTCAAAACCTCAATGACTTAAAGATATCGAATTCTGTTTGGGATTTTGTAACCACAAATTCAGCTTTATATTAAATTTTTGTTTCAATCGATTGAGAAAAATGTGTCTAAGCCACAACTTAGATTCTTGAATATTATTAACGTATACCAAGAATTAACCGCCAAATAACTCACCAAACGATGGCTCGATAGATTCAGTAAAGATGCTAAATTCACGCTAATTGTTAATATTTTGAAACTATTGTAAGCCAGTACCATGTAAGGCAAGTACGAGAAAGTTTTGAGGGGGCCACTATCACTGGTTCATATTTATATATCGTTTACTATAAAATTATCATACCCTTACGTAAAATTGTTATATTTTTCAGTCTCTTATGGATATAACTAGCATTGTTGAAGAAGAAAATATTTTCTTTTCATTCAATAATAATACAATTTAAATTATTTGGAATGACATATTTATTTAAGTCTTTCGTTATAAAGTAAAATATGAATTGCTTAAAATTTAACAGATATACGAAAATATTATATTAATTTTATCAAACAATTAAATCACATTCTGACAACTAAGTGGCATAAATATCTTATACGGAAAAGTAAAAATAAATTTTATACTAGTACATTTTATGGAACACAAACGAACATATAAGAATAACACTTTTTAAAATATATATACAAATAATATTTTATTGTTGAAATATATAAAGTATTATAATGCACAAAGCTATCAAATTATCAGAAAATGAGATTATTTTAATTTCGTAGATTCTCAAGAAATTTAAATAATGCCACACAATTTTTAAAATCAGCTCAGAGTTTATTCATTGCATTAATTATTAATGATTTGTAAAAAATGAGAAAAACATTAATCAAATATTGCGAATGGTAATTCAGAAACAAATAATAAATCTACTATGTTTATATTCAATAAGAGGGGCAATAGTGAACAGAAAATAATCTTTTCTGTTTGTTGTAATTTTTAATACAACAAATTTGATAAAAGCAAAGGGGCTTATGTGTAAAGATAATGAATTTTATTTACATAAATCGAAGAAAGCAATTTTAAAACTCAGAACCATCTGTAATAAATAATATAACTAAAACAAGCTTGATAATAATAAAGCAAAAATATTTCATATAATTTTCATTAATTCTAAGCAATGTTTTCTTTATTGTAAGCTATTTAAAATATTGTGAAGTCGTGAATATGCAGTCTATTTTAAAATTTGATTTGAATCAAAATAAGTCGTTTGGCACTTGCAGATAAAAAAAATATAGAGAGAAAAGTAAATGACGAATTTTAAATTCACGATTTAGTTGAGTAAAATATTAACTATTGTTATAATATATATATATATATATATATATATATATATATATATATATATTTATATATATATATATATATATATATATATAAATTTGTCATTTCAATCTGAATTCGAATTAAAATACATCTCCTAGCTTCGTAGATAATTTAACGAATTACTTAATGATTTTTAAAAACCATTGATATTATTTTATTGCATCGACTTTTGAGAATTATAAAAAAAAATTCAAGCGAGCATTTTTAGAAAAAATCGGTGGCAAAGATATAAATTGTCTATGATTTTTTCATTCCATAGTAATGACAATATTAAGTAGCAAATAATCTCTTCGATAAGCGCTCGGTTCTATAATGTTTGAGCTTTTGATAGGGAAAATTGGAGCATGGGTAGACCCATAGACAATACAATTAATTTAATTTCATGAATTGAATCTGCCTAAAATTTAAAAAAAAAAACAGAGCGGCAAACTCCGATCATCTCTGCGAGTCTGGTCTACCGGAGTTCTGTTGCGAACTGAAGAAGGAGAGGATATGTAACGCCACCTGCTGGCTTGGAAAATAATCATATCCGCTAAACCTTTTGATTTAAAAAAATAAACTACTGGATTAATTGTTATGATTTATACTCATTGCGAATAAAATGTGGAAAAAATTTATCCCCCATCTTGGGTTTTTGAAACTTATACATTATGGAAAGATTTCTATTCTTTTATATATATATATAAATTTTAGTTTGTTATGTTTTAAATGTTGTTTTTTTAATAATTCTCTGTCTATTTCATTGAAATCAGCTTATTTTAACATTAGTCGAATAAGTCAATAAATCAGAAAGTTTGCTATAAAATTTCTCACCTCTTCTCAATTAAGAAATTCTCCCCTTTTCCTATATAAAACTGAGGATTTCGATCGAAGCCGTGAGCTCTATGAGAGCTCAGAATTATTTTTAGAATCCCGCAATAAATTTTTTGCTTTGTCATATAGTGAAAGAAAAAAAAATAGGCATTTTGGAACATTTTTTTTAACCAACTGTGAAAAAGTCGATTAAAAAATAATATTCACAATTTTAGTAATACAATCAAGTGCCAAATTTCATTTTTTTAGGCAGTTGCATTTTTTCTTTTATGAATCGTGTCGATATGCATGGGAAAATATGGACCACTAAGTTATAATTTTTTTTTGACGGATATAATTCAAAATTTGATAAGAAAATGCATTTTAGATGCTAAATCTATGCACCAAATTCCATTTATGTAATTATTTACGTTTTGTAGGTATCGAAATCACTTATATTCGGACAGCTAAAAAAAAACATACATCCTCTGAATAGAATGCGTTCAAAATATAAATCTTTAATTTGGTGTTAAAACCACATACCAAATTTCATTTGTCTAGTGTAATGAATTTCCTATTTATCCGTTAACTGAAAAAACAGTAATCCAGATATCAATATTCTAAACTGCATTCTGTCACACAGATATATGAAATACCAAAGAGGATATCCAAGCAGACTGGATAATGAAATCGGTTTAACTGTTTCAGATTATAAAATCTGGTTGTTCAGAATCTAGAAAATTTGAAACCTGAATATGTGGTAAAAGTTTTAATCATAAGAGATGAAAGTTATATTTTGATATTAAATGACTTTTGGCTTTTAAAAGCTCAGAAATTTCGGACTAAGATCTTATATATTACATAATATTTCTAGTAAATCAGCAATATGCAGTGGCTCAAACAATTGATAGTAAGTAACCTTACTTTTAAATGATAAACTTGATTTTCAATACAAATGACACTTTACCGAGAAGTGCAATTATGTTTTTATTTTTACCCATAACAAATGGTTTAAATTAAAGTAAAAATACAGAACAATCAACACAACAAAGAAAAACACTTCTCATCTCAAAAGTTTCAGAAGCATTTTAAATAAACATATGCAATTTTTTGCCTCACAAAAGTGAGAACACAGAGGGTGTTTGCACATTTTTTAATGGATTTTTATGGAGTATACAGAAAAAGATTACTTTCATATTTTGTGTATTAAATGTTCAGTTTGATAGTCCTTGTTTATAACTATCATTCTACATCGTAATATCCGTGATATGTTATTCCACCATGGCTTTTAGAGCGTTTCTGAATTATTGAAACAGAATAACCATGTTCGGAAAGTGTGGAAACATATCCCTCCATCCATTGTCTTTTCAAAAGTGCCATTCTGCAACTTAACAAAACATTCTAAATATCAGACGATAAATAAAACTTCCAAAAATATAACTGTTATGAAAATAAAATTTTCCATGCAAACGACTTTTTTTACGGCGAAATAAAATCGTGTAAAAAATGTGCAAACTTATGAAAAAATAAGATTCACTACCATTAAATATTTTCGACTTAACTGCTACTTTAATCTAATTTTCCTAAATCTTATCTTAAACTTTTTTAACGACCATTTTTGTGTGATTATGTTTGTTAGATAAACTTGAAGCCACACTTTTAATTGGAGAATGGTTCCTCGAAGTGAAACCAATATTGATGTAAGGAAATTCGTAATAATTCCTGCTGGAAATTTCATTTTCCAGTAGGACAATGATTCCAAACACATGGCACGTAACGTCAAAATATGGTGTCGTTTCGTTCTAGATAGCAGTTACCACCACAATTCCCCGACGTCAATGTTATTGAAAGCCTGTGGACGACACTCAAAACAGCTGTCCAAAAACACAAAAATGGAAACAAAACACATATAAAACAAGTGTTGCACGAAAAATGGGGTAAAATATTGTTACGAAATTTTTACCGGGGGTTCGTTTGGATAGTGGAAGTGATATGGTGTGGAGAACGCTCAATCAGCAATAGAAAAAGAAACAACGACGTTTATTTACACGAAGACACACAGGACAGCACGACAACGACAACTATATTCAGTACAGAAGACGATTATCTTCAACCGAGACGTGTAGCATACAACCAGAATCTACTGCAGACAGTAGCGCTCAGCTCAGTTCAGCACGAGCTTGACTCCGTCGCTGCTCACCGTCGTTTCCGCCTACTCCGCTCTGTCACTTACGACTCCTCCGCTCCGTCTTCGGACTTGACTTCTCTGGCAGCTGCGGACCCTTTTATAGGTCTCAGGAGGCGAGGCTAGAAGCCTCTCAACCAATCAGGAACGTTCGTGGTGGGTCCTACTGGACGGATCGGGAAAATTCTCGAAGTTTCAGGTATAATCTATTTTGGCGCCAAAGTCGTCGCCAAGTCGTCGCCAAATGATTGCCAAGTTTGTCGCCAAGCTCTGGTACTCCCGACGCGCCACCAGAACTCCGTCCCATTCAGATGACTGTAAAACTTTCTTTCTGTCGATGGAACAAACTATGCTGGGAAGCCGAATTGCAGGTTTGTAACAATATCTTCAGATATCACCCAAAATTTGGGAGAATAGGTATCACGACGTTTAGAAGCCATTATAAAATCCAAAAGATATGCAACTAAATACTAACACTTTCTTTCTATGCGAGATATTACAACTATTTCATTGGTGTATTCTCAATATTTTGAGGCGTACATTTGCATATGTTTATTTAAAATGCTTGTGATATTTTTTTCAATTTAGAAGTTTTTTGTTGTTGATTGTTCTTTATTTTTACTTTAAATTAAACCATTTGTTTTGTGTAAAAATAAAAACATGTTTGCATTTTTTAGTAATCGCTATTTGTATAGAAAATTGCATTTATCAAGTGAACGTTAGGTAAACTCTGAATTCTTTGAAACACTTGAATCCGAAATGAGTATTTTTCAAACTGCAAATTTTATTAGACTTTGGCGAAGCTATATAAGCCTGATAACAGCTACGGGACATGAGTAATTACTTTTGTCTTATTACTCGGCTACAAACCCAAACATTGTGAGTTCGGTACTCACTATCACCAAATAGTAACAGGACCAATGGAATAAAAGAAATAACTATAGATAAAATAAAATTACTTAAATGACAACCAAACATTTTTAAGATTTGATTATGACAACTTCTTTTAATTTATTTAGTCATAATAACGAAAAGATTCAAAATTCCACCTCGAATTCTTAGTATGAAATTAACCTTTTTTCAATAATTATTTAAGGATGGTTTCCAAATGACTTCTCTTAAACAAAATGTAAAATTATAAAAATAATAAAAATGTATTATTATTAAAATTTACAACTGACGGGAGTGATGTCCCAGAACTTTCTTCAAATTCTCTAAAAAAATAAATTTATGTTTTTGATGCGTTTTTTCCCAACCGACTTAAATCAAAATTTGATACAGAATGACAATTGTAGTCACAAAATTTCATACCGAATTTGATATATTTCAGCCGCTGCATTTTTGAACTACAGTGTTTATATTGAGAAAAAAGCATCTTAAGATGTAAAATAGCATCAAAAAGTATGTGTATGTAAATAAAAAAAATCTGTGTAACTTCCCAAAAAATTCTAACTGTTTAAATATTAAGAATATTAAATAAGAAAATTCATAATTTCCTCAGGAAAACGACTTTTTAAAATAGTAATATATCTTAAATAATAATTCTTCGATAATGACAAGTGACAAGAAAATTTAGTAACATAATGAAATGTTCAGTAGGAAAGTGCATCGTAAATCCACTCACATAAGATACATTATGTTTAACAATATTACCAATGCAAAAATCTCTTTAAATTTTTTGAAATGATTCATTATTTATAAACATAAATCATTATGGAAAACACCATGGAAAATACATAAAAAAGTGTGCAATCACAGTAAGTAACAGAAATGTCATTAAATGATGTCAGTAGAAGATAGTTCATCTACCAAAATAAATGAACCTTTCACGCAATAACGAATGCGCCTTCATCAATCAATAGAAAAAACAAAAAGAAACAACAACAACAAAAAACCCAGAGCTACTTTAGTTTTCCCTCTTACATTTAAATCCGATTTCCGGCATATCCCAAGCTGAATGGGTGCACCAATCTAAACGCAAGAAAAAAAGGGACGTGTCCCAGATTTGGAAATTTTCATTTCCGAACATTGCATTCGTAAATACATTCCACTAATACTGGGACACGTGACTACCAACATTTATTACAGAGATGTCACCGAGACTTCCGGTTGATAGCAGTCGCTTTCAAAGAGGGGGGTTTATGAGTGGTAAATGAAAAAAAAAAGAAGGAGATGGTGTCATCAGGGGATAGAAAAGGAAGTATTTTCTCTCCCTTTTTTGTGTAATGATGCGTAACGTTTTGGGATCAAGGTTGGAAATTCTTTGGAGGTAATTTCTTGTTTAAAGCTAGGTCCACTGCATATAGATGCCCGCCAATTTGGAAGTGCCTGCAAGTTCTCTGTTGATTTGAAGATACATTTACTTTAATATCGTTCATGATATAATTTATAAACCTGTTACTTTAGGACATTTGTTATTTTATTAATTCTTATGAAAAAATAATAGAAATTGGAAGGAAAAGACTTAAAAGAAGCAAAGAAAGAAAGTCTACAATGAAGAGGGAGTTCGAGCTATTAGGAAATTGTTTTTAAAATGTATATTGATTAGAAATTATTGCATATGTATATATTAAATAATAGAACTCAAGGATCATTTCAATATATTTGAATACAGAAAAGGATACTTTTAGTTGACTAGAATTTTGTGAATAAAAATCACAGGTCGTGATCCCTAGACACTTGAAAAAGTTATGTTTTAATTTAAAAATTAGTCAAATTTGCCATTATCAGTCAATGAAGAATACGATTTCACAGAAACAAAGCATATTATATTGCAAACTAAAAAAAGCTTATTAATAGAATGAAACATAAAGATTTACTCCTAGCAAATAAATATAAAAATAAAAGAATAAGAGGTATTAACCCCTTGCTCTCGGAAAAGTAATACAATGCAAGATTATTCATCTAATACAAAGAAATATTTATTGACAGGGAAACTAATTATGTAAAATTAGTTTAAGAGGAATTTTACAGACAAATAAATCTTTATCCTCTTACCATTCTGAAAGCATATTTTTAACAATGAAAATTTAAAAAAAATCAAAGCAATGTAGCATTTTGATGATACCTAAAAAGAGACGGCCGAGTATAAACGGTTAAATCAGGAGAAAAAGTTATTCCATTCTGTTAAGCTACACAGTACAATCGTGCTAACACAATATTAAATTATGGTATAGGCACAGAAACCTGAATTATATATATTAAAAAAAGCATAAAATATGAACCAATATATAAATAATCAA
>JAPMOR010046490.1:175307-209852 GCA_026543865.1 Argiope aurantia | reverse complement strand
TTTTTTCACATGTGAATTTTTTAATTTTTGTATATGCATGGAGAGCTACAGAAGTTGTTATATTGCAACTTTCTTTTCCATTCTGTTTTTTTTTATATAATTTTTTGAAAAATAGAAACATTTTGAATTGACGACCCGGCTTTCTTCCATCAAGGGTTTGCTATTTTAAAAAAAAACGCTTACGAATTTCATAATGCTAATTTTTAAAAACAATCTAGTTTTAGATATTCCTTCCTATTATAAAGATTTTGCACCGCAAATTTCTAATTATTGAGTTAATTGCTAATATTTTTAAAGGATGTAAATGTTACACTTCTTAGTATTTTAGAAAAGGGGCGAGTGTAATTTTAATGTCACGGAAATTTAATTACACAAATTTGAGTTTTAGAATTTTCAAAATCTATTCATTCACTATTTCCTAAGGCCTCAAAAAATTCATAAACGATGTATTACTTAATGCATAATATTATTATTAATTCGAAATTCTTGCTATTGAAATGGCATAAAACTAAGACTGCTAGTGAAATCGCAACAAAAGAGATGCTTTGACGCACGTGGTGCTCCTAATAGACTAATCACTTGAAGAAAATATATTTTATACAAGTTTCTTTTCATTATAAAGAAATTTCTTTTTTGAAATCTAAATTAGCAAACTAATAGTTTTTATAATTTCGTAATATATTATCTTAAATAAATGTTTTTAACTCATTTTAATTGTAATTATTTTCTGTAAATTGACTCAGTTTTGCTATCTACTGGTTAATACTGATGTATCATATACCAGGTAGCATAGCCTGTTTCACAATATTGTGCGATATTATATGATATTAATCAATATTCGACAATATTATACAATATTGAGAATATTGAATAATGTCATATAATATTGTACAATATTTATGTGCTACTAAGGATAATGGTAAGATATCTGGAGTTGAATTTCCTTTTTAATTAATTGACAAATGAGGAAACTAGACGCATTGTATACTTACTGGTGTTGCAACCGTCCTTTACTCAGGGTCAAGCTTTCTTGTCTATTTCCGGATTGATTTTTCTGAGAACGAGAGGTTGCCCAGTGCAATCCAATATGGCTGCTTCTTTTAGGTTTCATTCTGGCAAATATTTTTCTTCGAATAATGAAGAAAATGCTTTTGAACAATTCAAAAACTTCCAAAATTGTTAGCAATGACACTCCTATGTAAAGGCCTAGACACCCACCAAGGTCAGCAAACAATTGGGAAGTCTGAAGGAAAAGAAACTTCGCTATATTTATCAGAAAATTATATAAAGTTTTGCTGATTATGGATCATTTTTCTTCTTCGTGGAATGATTAGAATACAAAGCATATAAAACAGATAGCAAAAACCTGAATATAATGCAGTTTTGAAGTGAAAATGGGCTCATCTTTATCCATTGGAATTATCATAAAATTCATGTTGCACTTACTAAAACCATTAGTTAAATTTGTGAAGATAAATATTAATTTATGAGCGTTATGTATGAAATCAAATAGTTTTTCTGTTCACAGTACTCATATTCTCTCCTC
This sequence comes from Argiope aurantia, assembly GCA_026543865.1. Classification (NCBI taxonomy): domain Eukaryota; kingdom Metazoa; phylum Arthropoda; class Arachnida; order Araneae; family Araneidae; genus Argiope; species Argiope aurantia. Next base: position 208,306 of record JAPMOR010046490.1, on the reverse strand, counting down.
TCCTCTTTCTAAAGATTTGTTTATTTATTTTGAAAGAGAAAGAGACTTACTGAATAGGCTGGAACATCTTTTACTGATAGATAGTTCATTTCTTGAATGAAAACATGCACTCTGAGAAAATTTGATCTGAAAAAAGAAAAGGAAATATTGTGAAATGAAATCTGTAGTTATCAGAGCCAAAGAATTTCAGTTATTATATTCCCCTCCCCCCTTTGTACAGCAAGATTGCCGCAAAAACACTGTCGAATCTTTGACGGAAACCTCTAAAAAAAAATACCAATTTTAAAAATGAGGTTGACAAAATGTTTTTAAGACCTGATAATTTTAAGACTTGCTTCATCATTTCTGAATTATAGAAGAACGTGTCCCCCCCCCCAGAAAATTGAGGATTTTCCGCTGTAAAATTTGAAAGTTTATCCCAAGAACATATTTCTATTTTAAGTTTGTGAAGAGTGTTTCTAACTTTAATTTTCTCCCCTTCAACGTATTTGACAAACGTACAGGTCGAAAGATATACAGTTTCTCGTGGATCAAACTTAGAAAATTGAACTTATTCAATAAAATGTTAAAATTTGCTATTATCTATACTTATAATAAAGCTCAATGTGTGTGTGTGTGTGTGTGTTGGCGCTCTACAGGCCAGACCATTCAACCTACAGCTACCAAATTTGGCACGTGTATACCTTGGAGGCCGGGAATGTGCACCTGGGGGTTATTTTTTCGAATTTTTAACTAGAATTTTATTTATTTAAAAATTAAGCGAAATTTTGACATGTTTCTGCTATAACTGCCGAAAATATTACCGCACAAAAAGATTTTTACATGAAGTTAAAGATAAAAAATTTATCTTTTAAATGATACTACTGTTTTAATCTTAAAATTAAATTTCTATTTTTAATGAATTTTTAAATAAATATTTTATCTATGTTTTTCAATAATTTTTTTCGTCAAAAATAAAAATGAGGATTAAGCACGTTTCGCATTCCTGAGAAAAAAATAGCTTTTTACAAAGTGTTGCCATCACATTGATTAAAGCTCTAACTGAAAATAAATTAAATTTTTTGGAAATGAAATCTGCAAAATTATAATTTTCGACAAGTGTGTGTAAGAAATGAAACAAATATGAAATATTATTTTTTCTAAAAAATAAATTCAAGAAAAATTATTTTATGATCTTTTACACTCTCTATACAGGGTCCCCGATCCATTTTGATATTTAATGACTCATAAAATAATGAAGATGTAAACAAACTTATGGCATTTATTCATGGAATAACTAATATATTTTCCTTTTCAGGTTTGAATATTTTTACTTTTGTAAATATCGTCTGCGCGTGTTTTTAATTTCAGATAATTTCATTTTCCAGTCTAAATATCTGTACTTTTCTAAATATCGTCTGCTTATTAATTGCATTTTTCTCTCTTTTGTTTTTGGCAATTATTGAAATGTTATGTTTACTTTTGATGAGTTTCTTCTATGTAGTACTTTTGTATGTGATGTTTTATTCGATCGGATATTAAGGAGAATGCATACACCACAAGAGAAAGCACAGATTTTATGGTGGTCATAGAGTTAATTTCCAATCAACTAAATCACTGACTTTTAAGAGTTAATTTCAAATCACTTAAACTAACTGATTTATAAAGATTTGAATATCACTATTCAATAAAAAAAGGATAATTTTAGATTTTTCATCGATCGTTTCAAAGAAAATACGCCAATAAGCGCGCAGGTTTCTGAAGATTAATTGGTCTAAGATTATGAAAATGGTGAGTTTTTCTCAATTTTTAACATTTAAAACTTCATAAATAAGTCTTAGTTGATCGTGGAAAATAGAAACATTCATTCATTTATTTAAAATTTGGTGTGTCCAGAATATTTATCAGAATATGATACCTTACTGCATTAAATTTAGACTTCATAATTTTTGAAATATATTTATAAGCAGGAACAAAATATTATTATTGATTTCATTTCAATCCTTTTGAAAGAAAAACTAAAAACTGAATTTTATACTGAATCTCAGAAATTTTTGTTGAATTATTGTTTGAGATATTACATAAACTATGAAAAATATTTTGTAGTTAACATAAGACTTAAATACCGAGCGATTCTGTTCGCAATACTCATATTCAATAATAATAATAATTAATAAATAACAATAAAGATGATTAATAAAATAAAATGCTTGGTTTTATTAAAAAATATCTTAATATTAATTGCAATTTCGCCATTTACATTTTTAATTAAAGTTGAAGTTTTACCGGAAATGGCAACAAATTAGCAAAATATATGTAGTAAATTGAACGAAACGATCTAAACAATATAAGTTTGGTATGACTATCAAAATTTGAAGATTAAAAATGTTTTGTTTGAGAATCCTTTAAGGGACCAGTTACTTAAAATATTTAATTGAAAATTGTAGCGAGCGGTAATACTGGCGAACCGGCTGGTCGCCAAAGGCGGCTAGTTTTAAATATACAGATGTCATGAGAATACTATTTAACTATTATTATTTTGTAAATAAATATGTGAATTAAAGCACTCATTTCGGTTTATTATTTAATCATGTTTTGTTTTTCTAACAGTTAAGACTAAAAAAAGTAAAACACACACACACACACACACACACACACACACACACACGCACGCACACACACACACACACACACACACACACACACACACACACACACACACACATTTTTAGAGCAAAATTGCCGGATTAACAACTGAAATGAAAACTTGAATATGGAATGGTATTAACAGTGACCTTTCCACTATGATTACATTTATTGAAAAACCCCTAAATGTTTATTTTCTTGATTATCTATGGTTAATTTAAACCAATTTGACTAAAAAAACTTGTATCTACGATTATTTATTTATTATTTTACTGAATCGTTTAAAAGACGGAAAACTGAGAGTTGTCATTGGAAAATTTGAAGATACAAATATAAATATGCTTGCAAATACAATTTACGCGTTTTTAAAAAGAAAAGCTTCTTAATTCAATAACCCATTTTCCTTTACTTTAACGTTTATAAATTATGAGCAATCAGAAATGTTTGGAAAATAATTTGAAGGATAATACTAATAAAAGTTTTTTCCTTTTAAAGCAAGAGAATCGTCCTTAGAACGTTCCTAATAGGCCAACTTTAATTATGACAACATTCTATATCTGAAAAGCTCATCTTCTAGAAAAACAAAAAGTTGAATTTTGTAAAAACAGGAAATTGTATAGAAGATAAAAACTTAAAATATATACATTGAAACAGTTTAATGCAGTAGTTTATATTATATATATATATATATATAATGATTTCTCTAAATCTAAATTAAATTCTAATTAATTTTCTAATTTTTATCTTAATTTAGCACATATTAACTTAATTCTAAAATCTTCTCTTATTTCCTGATCCGATTCCAGTTTTTTTTTAAAATTTTATTTTATTATTTAATTCATGCTACAGAAGCTCTGTAAAAATGCTTAAATCAGAGGTTCCCACTCTCCAAGCGAAGCGATAAAAATCTGTCAAGCTAACTGAATTCTTTTTAAAGATACCCTTGCTTAATCGACACATGTAAAGAAATCCCTATCAGAATCTCATGGTATATAATCATCGGGGAAAATATTTCTGTGACTCTTTTCTCTTTCGCTATTGTGTTGTGATGTAGATTGACGTATCTCGCAGCTTCTTCTTTTACAAAAATTATGCCTCCCGGAATGGAATAAAGCGAAGTCTTTCAAAAGTCTTACAAAAGTGTTTTCCTTGTCTTCGGCCACGAAACTGCCCAAAAATTATATGTTTTATATATCTATAACATAGGAATTATTTTTATGCAAAATATTATAATATATAAAACCGTTTTCAGGACATATGTATTAAAATAAAAGAGAAATTTAAAAAAATAGTGATAGCGTCACTCAGAATCTTAACGTTTCCCATCAAAGGAGTACCGTAAGGGCGCCAAAATTTAAATTCTGTCAGGGAAGACGATTAAATCCAATAAATCATGCCAATTAAGTTAAAATACATTTGATGAAATAAAAGGACATGATTTACTAGGGGACAAAACTATTTGGGACAATAACATTTAATTACAAATATAAATTAAAATTATACATCATCATGTTTACCGTTTGCTTCCAAGACTTGAACTAACTGTTTATTGCAGCGGCCGCTAGACGGCGGAGGAAAACAGTTACGGTTACAGTACCTATAAATTTATTTATTTTAAAATAATCCGAGTTAAATTTCCTGAAGAATTAATAACAATTGAGAGAAACATTGCACAAAAAGGAAATTGGTATATTTGAAAAAGTTAATTTTAAGATGGTGCGCATTTTTTTCGGAATAATTTCGACCGAAGTTTCTGTGGGAAACAAGGAAAACATTGGTTACTTTTCAGCGATTGACTTATGCCTGCTTTTAGGCATTGTTAAATCACTACTCTGGAGCAAAAGAAAACTTGGTCAAAAGATATATACTGAAATAAAACAGAAATTTAAACAAAATAATGTTAGAGTAGATCAAAGTTAATTTTTAAAAATAATTAGTAATAGGTATTGTACGGAATTGAAATTGATATCACTGAAATGACAAACTTTTGAATTTTAAGAAGGTTTAAAAAATATTTCTTTTAGAATGATTTTTTCTGAAGTTACTGCTGAAAAAAAAAAAAAAAAAAAAAAGCGAAATTTTGGTTAATTTCTAATTTAATGAATAGTTAATAAAATTTCGAACATGAAAAATTGACAGTGTTCTTCCATTCTCTTAAATAATATGTGTGCACAGTTTGGCTCCATTCTACCCAGTTGTTTAGGAGGAGATATAGAATATACGCTCGCGCGCGAGCGCGTGTGTGAAATTTTTAAATTCAATTTATTTAGTTCCGGAGGCATAATGTATACAGATAAAAAGCGGTAAGAGATACGTCCGTCTACATCGCGACACAAGAGCAGAAGAGATCAAAATTTTTCCCTTCAGTGCTTTTACAATGAGATTTAGACTTAGGAAAGGGATATTTACATATCTTTAGAAGAATGTTGTCAACATTAGGGATTTTTATCCTTCTTCTCGGAGCGTGAGAACATGCTGAAGTGAGCAGTTTTACAAAGCGCGTGTTGTATTAATTAAATAAAATGTGAGCATTGGATCAGGAAATAAGAGAACACTTTAGAATGAAGTTAATATGGGTTAAATTAAGATAAAAATTTGGAAATTAACTAAGACTTAAATTAGATTTTAAAATATCGTTACATATATGTATATTGAAACTTCCCCTACAAACGTATATATGTACATTTATTTCGTTTCTTATGATTGAATTAAATTTAAGGTTTGGTTTTTATTCCTTTTCTTATTATGAGCAAAAAATTTTATAATTGTATTGTTATTTTTTAATATATTTTTCTCCGTGTCAAAATAAAAAATATTTAAATACTTACTTAATATATTTTAAATCGACAGGATTAAGGTCCTCGTCTTCATCGCTGTAGTTACTATCTGCTGCACCAGGTCCAAATTTTTCCTGAAGTATTGGCCATCTCTTTAAAATAAAATATTGATGCTGGCTGTTTGGCCACTCAGAACGAGAAACGGTTAAATCATATCGAATATCTCTAAGGAGAAATAACAGTCAAAACCGTCTGAATGTGTCAAGAAGTAGGAAGATAAGTTTGATTAGAAAGAATAAAAACTCATTTAACTTACGAGCATGCGGGCTTGCAAAATCTATTGCATTCTCTTGATCTTGGGTTTCTGTTGAATTTTCTCAAGAAATTTGTTCGGCATAAAGCTATAGAAAAAGAAAATTGATGTTTGATGAATTTTTCTTATCAATGTTACGAATGAAAATTTAGCTAAAATCGAATTTTTCTTATGTTTAGAAAAATTTTCGCCATAAAAATAAATATAATATTTTTAATGGACAATTTTATTCAATTTTTGTGAAGTCTAGAAACGTATTATTGCATATTTATAGCCTTTTATTAGTTTATTTATGCCATATTTGATGTCATACTAAAAAGAAATACATTTCTTCTATGAGTTATTAAGAATTAAAAACTAATTTAATTAATTAATTAAATTTAATTATTTAGGTTTCATCGAATTCAAAACATTGCATTATCTCTCCCTCATCTCATTTGACTTAAAATCAGACTCAGACTCAGAGAGAGAGAAAGGGTGGGGATATGGCAAGCTAAAGACTTTGAATGGATCCCATAGATTTTTATATTAACCATAATAACAAAATGGAACAAAAAAGTAATGAATAATAAGTGAAATGCTAAAGTGAGCATGAAAGAAAGTGTGTTGTCCTGTCATTATTGTGCTATTCTTTTATTTTTAGTTAAATTATATGGAAAAAACTCTGATGCTGAACTTGTTAATAGAAACATCTTATCAACACTCATTAGCGGTTAATTAGACTCAGTTTTAAGAGTGAGTGAATTTGAGTCTAATTAATTAAACTCAAAATTTTTTCATAAATATCCACTTTATTTTCTTCTAAATAATAATGATTCATACTGCTGTGGAAAATATTGAGTTTCTTCTCTGATTAAAACCGACAGATTTATCAAGCTTTGAATATCACTATTTTAGAAGATTTTAAACTATTTCAGTGACTATCTCAAGCAGGATTTGCCAATTAAGAACGGCGTTTTTTCGAGACGGTTGTTGATTGGCCTAAAATAATGTGATTTAAAACTTAATATCTCGACCAGTTTTGGTCTCAGAAAATATATTAATAATAATGCTCACCATTTTTTGCCAAGAGATGTGGATCAATGGTGAATCATGTGTATAACCCTGCATGAAAACTATTTAATAGGAGATAAATGGAAACACATTTTGACTCTTAATGAAGTATGGGTTTCCCTAAATGAATGCCACAAAAATAATTCTATTTACATTCGAAAACGAAGAGAAAAAAAATGTACAACCCTTGTACTATCAGTGGAAAAAAAATCTTTAAGGTGTTTATGATTGTCGTGGGCTGTCCTGAAATGGGAAATTAAAAATTAAAGGAGTGGAAGAAATTTTAAAATCAACTCAATGTACTATCAAGAGACAGTTTTGCACTCGGTATTTACAGAAGTAATTCCATTTCTTTATCGCAATTTCTTTTAAAGAGTGAAAATTCTTCAAGACAAAACTACAAGCATATTCCGAAAAGTACCATTGTATTCCTTAAAAAAATGAAGACTGTTACAGGTACTGTATGCATAGCGTTTCTACGTATCCCTGCCAAGTTTCCTGATGTTTCATCTACGGATTATTGTGCTTTTGATCTGTGAAATTAGTTCTTTCTAAATACATACCCACCATGTTTAATGTGCTCTGAAAATGTAAGAAAAACGAAAATTAATACCCCCTGCTAATTTTAAGAAAGCTCTTCCATCATGAAAATCATGGTGCAAACTTATAGTAAAAAGCATGACTATCAGATCGAGCATTTGAAAAAATAGTCTTTAAATTGTCAACATTATGGCTCAGCGTAGAATTGTATAACCCTGTATGAAAACTATTTGCCCAGAAATTGTTCGATATCAATCTTTTACATTCATGTACACGATAACACAAATATGCAGCTAGATGGATAAATTATAAATATGTATTAAATTTTAATCAAATCCATCAAAAGCTTAGCTTTCTATTGGTCTTTATATTTGTGGATATGTACAAGCTGCGACTCAAAAGTGTAACAAACTAGAAAAATAAATTTTAACTTATAATCTTGTGATCAAAAGAAAAAGATTCAAAAGCATACTCGATTCTCTTCACTGCACAACGAAGTTTAACCAAATATGTTATATCGTGTATACAGGGTAATTTAAAACTTATCATTTAAATTTCGGAGGAGGTAGGGAATACGTCCGGAAATCGATTTCACACAGGAAAGTATGTCCGCAAATGACGCTGTTTGTGCCCAACCAGTGTACAGCTCGCCCCGATCATTCCCGCTGTCATCAGTGTACGAGCTGACTTTTTTTCAAGATGAATTCCTTTTACGCATCAAGAACTAGCGGATATGCATCTCGCATATAGGGCAGCTGGCGAAAGCGGACGTCGCACTAGAAAAGTTTACGAAGACCTATACTCCAACAGAAAAAGGCGGCATCATCAAATGTTTGTATGTTATACATCGCAATCTGTGTCGAACGCAGTTCACTGCGCAGCAACATGCAAGATATGAGGAGAAGAATTAACGTCGCAGAACAGTCCATTGAAGATAATCCGAATACCAGCACACGAGCAGCTTGGAGTCTCTCTTGGCGAATACTGCACGAGGAATGTAATGGCGCTGTGAATTCTGTCTTCATGTAATTGATCGCAATTTCGAACATCTACTGTGCACTTGCACTTTACTTTGTTGGAATACAAACCATATTTGTTACTACTTAACTGTACTTTTTCCTTGTGTTTATTTCACTTTTCCATTTTGTCCATGCAGTTGACGTTTGAGGACATACTTTCCTATGTGAAATAGGTTTACTGACGATTCCCTACTTTCCCACGAAATTTGAATGATAAGTTTTGAATCACCCTGTATGTACAGGAAAGCCGAGGAGAAATCTTTCCTCTTGATTTGTTTTTTCTATAAGTATATTCCAGAATATAATAATTGTTAGGAAATATTGATGATAAAACAATTTAAGAAAATGAGTCAATTTAGATGAAAAGATACCTTGAGTGATGTTGCACGGATCACAAAATTTGCTATTTCCTTGGGATATTTCTTCTGAACAATCACATTGCTTCAGCAAATAAGCATCTCTGCACAACGTCTGGCAGTACTATAAACAGAGAAGAATGTATTATGCACAATCTTTGCAAAAACTCAAGTTTAGAAACTTATTCCATCTTATATGAAATATTCCTGTAAAATAGCAATTTTTAAATTAAATAATACGGATAAAAATTTATTATTTTCTTGCTGAATTAGAAAATTATAGTAGCCATTCATGTCACATTACACCTGCGATTTCAGTTTCAGCTGCGAAAAAATTAACTCTTAATAATTTCAGTTATAAATATTTAAACAAAAAGCGAAACTATTTGAATTGTTTAACTTTTACAAAACGGAATATTTCAGAAAGAAAAAGAAAAGCCTTCGATTCTATCTTCGAAAAACGTCAGACATTCCTGTTATTACGCTTACAGTATTTGTATTCAGAGCACTATGCAGAAAAAAAAATATTGGCAAAAATACCAACTTTCCCTGATATGATAACAGAGCATAGGGAAATGAATGACAAGAAAAGAAAAAACCTACTATATAAGGGGAATTCTTCATCACTGTAGCAAACTTGCGAGATAGATGCGAATAATACAGACAATTCTGAATTACATTGTATTACAGGGTGGGAAACGCTATCTTCATGCAGTAGAGGGCGTATATATAGGAACTGGTCTTTATTCATACAATCCAGCTCTATTTAACTGTAAATGTTTGTGTCATTATTGTTAGAAACCATCTCATAAAATTGGATCACTTTATTTGTGCCTACTCCTCGTCCAGGTATAAAGAAAACTTGAGCCTTCTACAGTAAGTTCTCAAGGAAGTTTACGTTACTCAGTCACTGAACCTCCCACTACCTACTAAGCCCGATCGATATTCCGTTCATTTAGCAATAAAGTTCGGTTTCACCAAAATGGTACATTTGGATAGTATTTCATCTGGTTTAGTGATCCAGTTCACTGACCTGCTAGATCGCCAGACCTATCAGGTCTTGCATTCTTCATTTGGTATTATATAAATGCAGAATTTCATGAGAGCCCTATCTAATTAGTTGAGGATTTTATTGATGGCAATTTTTGTGTGTGGTTTTATTCATTACTTAGCTCGTAATTTGAATAGTAGTAGTAACAGCAAGAATAAACTACGCTTACAAAAAACAAAATCTTTATTTTTCAAACATTGCCAGCTGTTGTTATAAATGAGTGAAAAAATAAAGGTTTGTTCATTTCAGTTCACTTCTTAGAATAACGATTCATATAGCAGCGCCGCCACAGGGTCCCCAACGCAGCCTAGAAGACGGTCACACAGAAAATCTCACGTGGTTGATCTTTATTTTAGATAGCTGAAATGCTGGCTTCAATCTGTCAATGCTGACCGTCTGCTTACGTGATCCAATTTGAATCGTAAAGTGCTTTGGAGACTTAGATAGCACTAGATACTGTCCACTATATGCAGGAACAAGAGATCTCTTTAATCTATCCTGTCGAAGAAAAACATGAGTACAATTAAGTTCTTTAAACAAAAAATATTTTGCCTGCAATGTTGCGAGGTAGGAGTAGGTCGTAAAGCCCTACTTTACGTTGCAACGCCGCAAGAAAATCATTGTTATCTAAATTCTTAGAGTTAGGAAAACATTCTCCAGGAAAAGTTATAGGTGTACCATATACCATCTCAGAAACAGAACACTGTAAGGGTTCCTTTACCGATGCTCGAATGCCCAGCAAAATTGAAGGTTGAACTAAGGTCCACTAGTGGGTTGAATGGGCACGAATTGCATTCTTTAATTGCCTACCAATTCATTTTACTGAGAATGGTAAGGTGTGGCATTTAGTTTAATACCAAGAAGACTGGCAAATTCACGGAATAAGTTACTTTCAAATTGCTTTCCCTGATTCGTTGTTCCTGATCCTCTCAGGAACGCCAAATCTAGCGATCCAGTTGGAAAAGAACTCAAAAGCAACTGTATCTGCTTTTATGTCCTGCAGAGGTACAACTTCTGACCATCGGGAAAAACGATCCACACGCGTTAAACAATAAGTATAGCTTCGTGATGCATGGAGAGGTCCCACCAAGTCAATGTGAACATGATCAAATCTTCGACGAGCTAAAGGATATGTGGCAGGAGGCCTTACCACATGTCGCTGTACTTTACGTTTTTGACATGCTACATAGCAACGAGACCATTCGGCAACGTCCCTCTTGTAGTTAGGTCACAAGAAACGTTCTCCAATCAACTTCATGGTAGCTCTTACACCAGGATGAGATAAGAAATTAAGAGTGTCAAAGATTCTCCGCCGAAACTCTGGAGGAACATATGGACGGCATCTTCCTTTAGAAACGTCACAGAAGAGTTCTGCATCCATACCTAGAACCTTGGCAAAATCCAATTCTAATGATTTATTACAAGAGTTTAAACCAAGAAGTTCCTTATCGATTAAATGTGCCTTAACAAACTCTTTATAATCAATTGGAGAGGGCCGATACCCTGGATAAATTTTCAGCTACCACGCTAAGTGAACCCGATATGTAATGCACATCCGTCGAAAACTGCCCGATCCAATCAAGATGCCGAATTTGACGCGAAGAACATTTCTCATGCTTCTGAGTAAAAGCATAAATTAGAGGTTTATGATCAGTATAAATTGAAAACTTGCGACCTTCTAGCTAGTAAGAAAAATGACGAACAGACGCATAAATAGCTAATAATTCGCGATCATACACACTATAGCGCTGTTCAACTAAGGTAAGCTTATGTGAAAAAAATACCAAAAGATTTAAAGTCCTCATCTTCTCTCTGGTCCCCCATCTGAAGAATCGCACATCAAAGTTAATTCTGCATCCTGAGATGGGGGCACTAACAAGGTTGATTCACTTAAACTACTTATACATTTATCAAAAGCAATTTTTGCTTCCTCTGTCCAATTTATAGACGGATTATCGTTATTTTAGCCCCTTTTAGGTAATCAGATAGTAATGATTGTTCATGTGCAGCATTATGCAAAATTCTCCGATAAAAATTAATTAGAGCTAAAAATCGCCTGAACTCTTTAATGGTTTCAGGCAGTTGATATTCATTTATTGCCCTAACTCTGTCTGGTAGTGGTTGAATTCCCTTTTCGGAAATTAAATATCCCAAAAATTTCACAGATGATTGCCCCAAAACGCATTTTTCCACATTTAAATCAAGTCCATATTTTTTAAATCTATGAAAAATTTCTTCCAAATGTTTTAAATGCTCAGTTTCATTTTCAGATGTGACAAGTACATCATCCAGATAGGGAAAATAAAACTCAAGATCTCCGACAATCTCATACATAAATCTCTGAAATGTTTGAGCGGCGTTACATAACCCAAAATTCATAAAAAGGAATTCAAATAATCCAAACGGAATTATAACATGTTTTTGAAACATCATCATCATCAGCAGCAGCAGCAACTGGTATCTGATGATACGCTCTAACAAGATCAAAAGTCGAAAATACCTTTGTGTTATAAAGATTATGAGCAAAATCATGCACATGAGCAATGGGAAATCTATCCGGAATAGTTTGAGAATTTAATCGTCTATAATCTCCGCATGGCCTCCAATCATTCTTTTTGGGTGCCATGTGAAGTGGGCTCGCCCATGCACTTTTTGACGGTCTACACTAATCCGGAGATATTATATTGAAATTCTCGCTTTGCAGCCTGTAGCTTTTGAAGAGTTAATCTTCGAGCTTTAGAATATATAGGTGCACCACGAGTTTCAATATGATGTTCAGTGTTGAGCTTTACCTGAACTGGAGATTTTGGTTGACCTGGTTTGGTTACATCACCGAATTTTTTAAGCAAATTTATATAGGCAGAGTTACCCTGAACAGACGCAATACTTAAAGATTCGAACTCAGAAATGGTTCTCCCAAGCTCTACGGCACCGGTATCATTAAGCAACCTTTTCCGCTTTATACCCACCAATAAACCATAGTGCCCAAGAAAATCTGCCCGTATTATAGGTTTTGAAATTGCTGCTAGGATAAATGGCACCGAAATTTTTGTTTAAAACCCAAATTCAAAGTAACCAATTTAGTACCAAAAGTCTTAATTTTAGTTCCGTTTGCAGCACACAAAAGAAAATTTGAAGGTTTAACCTTTTGATCTTTTACCACAGGTAATATGCTAACAACAGAACCAAATATTCACGACCTGTTATCTTATCATAAACAATAAAACGCTTCACTAAACCACCAGCGCAGAAACGGCAGGTTTATTTAGTTTTCCGGTTCAAAAGTGCATGGTTGCTTACAATTCTTAGCTTTATTTCCAAATTTAAATTGCCACCAGCAATATTTGCTATTGATAGAATTTCGAAACTCACCTTTTTCGCGAGGAAGTTATCTATGTAGAATTTCCATTTTTGAAAGTCTCTGCTTAATTTCTGTTAAACACTTTTCAATATTTTGAAAATGTTTCGAATCAACATTTAATGAAACTGAAGCTACAACCTCCTCATTAGAAATTTCAAAAGTACTATCAGCCATTTTAGCTAACGATTGCTCGTTATCATTACTGATTAACAAAATTTGTTTAATTTGTAAAGATAGGCGCTGTAACTACAATTTTTTTAAACTTCAGATGAAATTTTATCGCCTTCTAAACTTTGCATCACATAAAGAAGTTTTGAGGGTTTTTTTTATCTCATAACTCAATACCTGAAAGCAATTTTTTCAAACGAAATGATTCAGAATCTGCATTTTGAGCAATTAACCTAGATTTTATTTGAGCATAAGCATCACTATTAGGTTTAAGTACAATATCTGAAACACAAGTTAAATCATTGCTACCTAAGGCTGAAACGACATAATAAAATGTAGTAGAATCAACTGTAATATTAGCCAATTGAAATTGAGATTCAAACTGAGCAAACCATAATTCAGGCTTGTCATGCCAAAAAGTTGGAGTCTTCATTGCAACAGCGGAATTCTCACTGCTTGAAGTACTACTTTTATTAAACACCGCCTTTTCATCCATTATAGTAGCACTTAAAAATTATACTGCAAATATTAACGGAATACAACAATTCAAAATGTACTATGCATTTTTTTAAGTACCGATAACAATGAAAATCTCAGCATGACAACTAAACCAGCTTATTTAGTTTTATTCAAAACAACTTGTTTGAATCTATTATTCGGCGTCTCCATTAAACGGAAAAGTTAAGACAAGAAATGCGAACTTACTGGGTCACCAGTGTGGTTTTATCCATTACTTAACTCGTAGTTTGAATAATAGTAGTAATCGCAAGAATAAACTCCGCTTACAAAACAAAAAAATCTTTATTTTTAAAACATTACCAGCTGTTATTATAAGTGATTAAAAAAGTAAAGGTTAGTTCATTTCAGTACACTTCTTAGAATAACGATTTATGTAGAAGCGCCGCCACACTATGCTACCAGTGAGGTTTGAATCATTCCTAATTTTGGAGATTCTATACAGCAGTGATGATCAGCCCTGAGATTGAAATGTTGAGCATTTTCTTGAGCACATCTACTATATGCATATGTAAATCTCATGATCCAAAAGCTTTGTTATGTTCTATTTTCATACCTTGTCTTCTCTTGACTTTATTTTGCTTGAATGCAATGTTATGGGATTTCGAATCGTAATAATTTGGCTCCTCCCATAAATTTGGCAAGTCATGAAATATATTCATTACAAATTGAAAACCTTATAGAAATGCTATTATATATTATTAATATGAATTTGTTTCTCAATGAATTAAAATGTAGCAACCTTCTTTTATCATCTATTTTCTTCCCTGCCATGCTATAAATAGGAATACTTTAATTCTAACCCCTCAGTGCTTCTAGATGTTCCTATTTTTGTTCCTTCATATTTTTAAGTAAACATTGACACTCTCATTTTAAAATTCGATTCATTTCAAATTCGATTTTCAGCGGAAAGAAAAGGGGGTGGGGACTTGTATCTGTTTGATAGAAGGCTCTTTTATAAAAAATGTGTATGATAGACATTTTAAAAATGAGTCCTCACTTACCTCATATGTATATATTCTGTGCTTTAGTAATTCATATTGTCCCGTTTTTTGAAGGTGATAAGCCAGAGGAGACTGTTCGAATTCATAAGTACACTCACCATAGGGCCAAGGTAAGCGATCTATTTTTCGCTAAGAAGAAATAAAAACGTGGCATTTCATAAAACGTATAGAGAATAATCTTCAAAAGTTTTTGCAATATCACATTTAGACTCACCATGCGGACACTAACATATGTTTTTGTTCCAGGTTGTAAGACCACGCCTCCTCTTTGAAGTGTTGGATACGTTCCAGCAGGGTGAACTAAAAGTCTGGCTCCATATTCAGGAGATAATAAATTTAAATATTCATCTCTTTGTATATTCAGGGTCAATCGCAAACCTATATTAAAATAAATGATGATTAGGGAATTATCTTGGAACTGATTAACACTTTCCATACTTCGTAAATATCGTCAAGATTTTAGCGAATATGCAAACATAATTTATGGCACGACCGAAAGAACAGCTATCGATTCATGCAAAAAGCCTTCCTGAATATCAACAGATTGTTATAATTTAATATTAGTGAATCAGTAAATTGACTTTTACGTATTTGTATTCATATCCATATTTTTGATTAAAAAAATGTTTTTTTTCTCCTTTAAGTTTTGCCATTTAAATTATATGATCTTTTCTCCTCCTATTAAATGCACATGGGATATTAAATTTTAAAAAATAACGCCACAGACATTTTTCAGATATGAGAATCTCAATCGAATCAGTTACTGAATAGCTTTAAAAAATAACTTTTAAGAAAGGGTGTTAATTACTAGCTTTGAACTTTTGATATAAATATCCAGATATTTTATATAGGAAAATAGCTTGTTTGACCTATTTTTTTTCTTTATAGCAATGAGCCTTAAGGTACCACACTTAATAATTATAATTTCATTCCAGTCATGATAGTAATCTGTCTGTCCTCTTATTATTATTTATACGATTTCATTTTTCTGCATTATTTTATTAATAATATGTGAACTGATAATGGAGGAAGGCAACAATGGATGACCTCATGGACCGTCGAAGGATACCACACTTTTTATTTCCCACTTGCTTGAAAAAGGAAGTTTTCTGATTCTGTTCTAGAATCTCCTTTTTTCTGCATAGTTTCAAATTTCATCTGCCTGTAATCTAAAAGTTAACTTTACAAGGAAATTATTTTTTATAGGTATGTACTTGAACACTGAACTGAAAATAACCTTTGGAAACCTCAGTAAAATATTAACATTCTAAATATAGTATTATATAAGTAAGTTACACTTTTCAGATTATTTTTAACATTTTATCTCTTTTCTACATAAGTACATTCAATCAAAATCCTCGAAAGCAAAACTTTGAATGGATGACATTATGTGCAATGAATAATTTGGAGATCCACATAAGACAAACAGCACAAATTGTTCAATCATGAAGCTGAATGAGTGTCGTTATCCTATAGGTTTCATAAGGGAAAGTTTTGAATAACAAAATATAATAAATTATTATTTTCAAAACATTGCAATCCATTTTATTAAATTAAATTCCTTATGATTTAATGTTTGACTTTTGTGTTTTATTTTTAGATTGAAAAACGTATTTCGTTTATTCTCCTTGAAGCTGTATCGTCTTATTGCGAAACATCAGATCATTGAAAACAGTTCGGAATCGTTTTGAAAATACACAACCAAGAAATCTTGCTTTTCTTTGAAAAATTCATTTTCGTCGTGGTCAAATATGTTAATGTTATATATAATATGTTAAATATGTATTTTCCCCACTTTTGAAGCAATTTCAAAAGGAATTTTGATTGTAAATATTGCTTACCCAACGCTAATCCAGGTGTTGTGACATTTTGAAGAGACAGTTGATTTACTGATATTGTGTGGCATAGCCCATATCGTGGAGACGGATAAGCATTTACAACGACTATCGAATATCTGAAAAGAAAAATACAGTGAAAGTATTGCAACCACCAATTAAGGTGGAAATACATAGAGGAAGAAGAAGAGGAAGAAGTCTAGATTATTAAAATATTTATCGGTCTTTTAATTTTAGGATTGAGGATGTACGAAGGAATCTGTTCATCGCTTTCTGTCATCTTTATCCAATGTATCAACTTTAAATGATTTACCGACTTCCAGCCGTGATTCAAGCAACTCATGAAATAGCGAAGGATTATTTCTCGCATATTGGATATGTAGTGTGAAATAGTGGCAATGTGATGTGGTTTTCTTATCATAAGTGTAGAATATATTTAAATTAACAAACGAATGAAACTATAATTACGATCAGACAAACTTGGTCGTTATTACTTATAGCAGTGTTATATACAGGGTGTCCCACAAGGTATGCTGCGTCTAATTTTTACAGATTCGGATAGAACTCATTATTTTGATGTATAACATGTGGGGTCCTCGAATATAGCGTCATGGTCTAATTAAGGTGTGGAGCTTGTGTCATGAAAACTTCAAGAAATGAGAACAGAACCAAGTGAAAATAAATGTTTACTGAGATATTTCAATGCAATAGATTTTCGACATGTCGGCCTTTCGAAAAAATAAAATTTCGAAGTTTGGAATAGAAGTTCTCAATTGTTTTCTGAAAAACCTCTGTTCCAATTTCCTTGATCTGGGTTTCAATTGCTGCTCTCAAGTCGTCCAATGTTGATGGATGTATGATACACTGTGTCTTTCAAACGTCCCCATAAACAAAATTCGCACGGTTTAAGATCCGGAGAGAAAGGTGGACATTCTCTACCATTATTTGTTTCGTAATGGCATCCAACTCGGCCAGATTATCTTGAAAATGTTCAGCTAAGAGATCAAAGTTTCGAGAGTGCGATGAGATCTAGCACTATCTTGCATAAACCAATAATCTCTTATTTTGTCTAAGCCATGCAGGAATGGGATGTAACTGTCATTCAAAAACTTTTACTTTCTAAGAATTAAGTTCTGTTCTTGCACGCATCTTTTTTCTTTTCCCCCTTCACATTTTCGCTAGCACATTTTCCGACACAGTGCCGGTTTTCTTAAATCTTTCCTACTTTCTTTTAATCGTCGTACCGTTTATGTTGTGGTGATTGCCGAATTTTTTCACTACACTTTGATATGATTGAAGTCATGATAAGTCAGTCATTATGATCGCAATTCAGGATAATGAGCAAATATTAGATTGAAAACACGTTCAATTTAATATTTGCTCATTTCAGAGCCTCAACGAATCCAAACATTACACAGAAATTTTTTAGCGAATAACGCGCGACTCATTCTCATCAAACCTGTTTTCTAACCTTATATGCCGCTGCAGGAATTTGCATATTCACTTGCAGACACGCTTTTCCTCCCATTGGTTGCCATAAATTTGAATAATCTCATAGGGAAACTTCCTTGTTGGGCAATCGTCATATGCATCGTAATTTGGAATACAAATTGTCGGATTCATAATTAACGTTTTCGTGTAATTAGACTATGAAGCTATATTCGGAGACCCTATAAGTTTTATATCAAAATTCTCGTCTTAACGTGTTCTTTCTGAATATTTAAAAATTAAATGCAGCATACTTTGTGGGACACCTGTACACCAAGTGAAAACAAGCACCCAAAAAATTCTTAGGATCCAGTAGTGCTTAATGAAAATAACTGAATTATCTGCATTTCATATTACATCTCAGAAATTAAAATCAAATTTATTCGCTGGTATACGTCACAATTGATTTTATTATTATGATTTATTTTCAATTTTCCTTTTGTGAAACATACAATGTGATGACAGAATCTACGGCCCTTTCGAGCGTAATATACTATTTGTATGTTTATGACACAGATGGCTCTAATAATCTTGACATTATACTTGCGATATTCTGTTTCATTGACTTTTACTGATTCTGATCCTTCCCTATTGAAGTCTGTCTTTAATTATCATTTTCCCTATTAGCAGAGTTTTCTTCTACTTGAAACCACTTGACATAATATATATTTCTGTACATAAGTTAATATCACATAGATTCTGTTCAGACTCAACAAGACTATTACAAATCTAGTCGAAAATCTTTTTTGAGCATGTTTTCGAAAATTTTTAAGTTGTCATAAAGCATCGACATGTGAGTGCAACAGTTGAGTACTGTACAAATTACATTGTGTTCTTCGCAAAGTTTTTCGTTGAATTCTATCTTCCGTAATTTCATTAACTAAAGTAATAAAAATTTAGTGTATATTTAGCTTTAAAAGTTTATGATAAAATAGATAATTTATGAAATTTTAATCTAACAATCCAAAATGTACTTTCAATACTTATTTACAATTAATTCTTAATCTCGGACCCATTAAAAACTTTTATGATAAATAGCAAGTTCAAGAAATATTTTACTCTTTTAAACTCCCTCCCTATAATTTGATGAATGAATAGCTTTTATTGCATTTTTTGAGATCCTAGAACGAAACTTTCGTCGCCATTGCAGACTCATCTACACTCATGTCCATAAATCAAGGATAATTCAGAGTCACGCGGAAATCGAACTCTAAAATGCATATATCACCCGTAAAATGACTACACACATCTTCAAAAATCGTATGTAAATTGAAGGAAGCCACCAGATGACACCGATAGTACGTCACAATGACGAGAGTGTAAGAGAGTGATGTATAAGGGATACAGGTAAAGAAGTAAAATTGTTCGCAAGCGCTTTATACGCCTTTCAGTGCAATAACAGCATAGTTATGACACAAAGGACGCATTTGGATGGTTTTTTACGTAGTAGAATTATCGGCCGTCTGGAATGTGGGCGTACCCAGCTGGAAGTATCCGAGGAACTTGGAATCGGCCAGAGTATCATCTCCAGGATTTGGCAACATTCCAAGATGATGGTAATGTGAGTAAACGTTACAGAACAGGTCACCCCCGAGTTACAACGCCGAATGAGGACCGGTATTTGACAGTTACTGCCAAAAGAAACAGACGAAGCACAGCATCAGACCTGTCTTTTCAGCTCTCTTCAGCCACTGGTACGACAGTTTTAAGGCAGACCGTGTACAGACGCTTAGGGCAGATTGGTCTATATGCTAGTAGGCCTGTCAGATGTGTTCCACTTACTGCAACTCACTGTCCTTTGCAGTTATCCTAGAGTAGAGAGCATGAATTGTGAACACCGCAACAGTGGGCTTGTGTGATGTTTTCCGATGAGCCCAGATTTAGCTTACAGTCTGATTCTCGCCGGACTTTCATATGGAGAGCGCCAGGTACCCGTTACCACCAAGAGAACATCATTGAACGACACCGTTACGGTGGTACAGGATTGCTCGTTGGGGGAGGAATTATTCTGGGTTCCAGAACTAATCTGCATGTTCAAATTGGAACCATGACAGGCCAAATCTATCGAGACGTCATTCTGGAACAACATGTATGTTTGTTTCGGAGCGCCAAGGGTGCAGAATGCGTGTTTATAGATGACAACGCCCGTCCTCACCGTGGAAACATCGAAAACGAATGCCTTCGATCGCAGGATATCAACCGTATGGACTGGCCAGCATTCTCACCGGACTTGAACCCAGTTGATCATGAGTGGGACATGTTTGGCCGACGAGTTGCAGCCCATCAACCACCTCCTACATGTCTACCGGAACTTCGGAGAACATTGCTTGATGAGTGGTGTAATATTCCCCAAGATCAGATCGATAATCAGGCCTAGGCGTTGTACGGACTGTATTGCATCATCTGGGAGACATGCTATGTATTAGCCATCATACCAACCATGTAATATTGGTTTTTGTAAATAGGTTTTTTTTATTTTTTGTAATTTGTTCCAGGGAGCAAAAAATCGCACTTTTTATTAATGATATCAAACATATAACATCTCTTTTGTTCTTTACCTTTTGTTTAATAAATAGGCTTTACAAATAAGCCACATTTGTTTTCTTCTGACTCTTTCTTTTCCTGAACTTGCATTATCTTTAATTTATGGACATGAGTGTAGATGAATGTGAGGAGTGAATTGCTAGGTCTGTCAATCAATGGCTCATTACGGCTGACGACTGTGGATGTCTAAATGTTTTTTTACATCCTACAACGGTCTCTTCTTTTTATACGTTGACATTCACAGACTATCCTCCGTGGGAGCACCCCGTAATTGAGGATGAAAATTTTTCAGCATGGTGGATGGTTCTCGCTACCCTTGTGGGTACACGAAAAGATGAGGGGGGTCTGTCTCCTCCCATCGATGACGGGACGTACTTCCTTAGGGAGGGGTTGTACCTTGGCCGGTGATGGCTCTTAGGACGTGTGTCTTCGGGAGGGTCGGAGAGTCAACCTATGACTTACATTTACAAACTTGTTGAGATAATTTTTTCACTTTCATTTTGGTCTTCTTAAGTTTGGTTTATAATTTTATAAACATTTGTCACCATTGTACTTCAGGAAAATGTATTAGGCGATCATTAGCAGCATTACCGAATTATCCAACTCATCTATAGAGCGGGCTTACACATTTTCAGAACGATTTCGAGGCCTTTTTATTAATTTTTCAAGTTTAAAGACTAATTTTTCAATTGTTGGATCTAATAGCCCTCTTCCCTTTTTTTACCTATAAATCTACATCATGAGTTTCATGATAGAAGGGCTTTAAGTAAACTTTCCAAAGGTATTGATTTCTATTCCTCTTCCATTGCTTTCCAGAGTAAATCAATCGTAGTGGATTTGCGCTTAAAAAGAGCTCTTTCAAAAGACCAAGATCATAATAGTCCTAAGGTGTAACGTCAAAAAACATCGCAGGAATATGTTAAAAAGTTATACATGCAATTACTGTATTAAAGGAATGCAATGGTACTTTTTGATGTATGACCTATAGCTTTGTCTTGAAGAAGTTTAACTCTTTGAAAGTCATTGGGATAAAGAAATGGAATTCCTCGGTAAATACAGCACGTAAAATATTGAATTGATTCTAATATTTCTCCCACTCTTTTTATTTTTATTTTTCTATTCAAGGAGAATCCTGCGACAATAATAAACCTTTTACTGGAACTTCTTTTTTTCCATTTAAGGAACCAGGTTTGTACATTCTTTTTTCTTTTCGTTCTTAATAGTAAATAGAAGTATTTTTGTTGCAGTTAGGGAATCCCACGCTTCATCAAGGTTCACAATGAGTATCCCCTATAAAATGCTTTTTGTGCAGGGTTCTACAGATTATTCAGCATTGCTCCAAATGCTTCGGCAAAGCTTCAGAACATCATATTTTTTAGCTTTTTTTAAGTTGTAAATATTAGTTTATTATTTTATTTGTTGTTGCTACAGAGGTATTTAAAGACTTTACAAATGATTTCTGTGTCGGCGGAATTTCTCTTGATACCAGGGATTTCACTTCAGACATGTTTGAAAGGGTACACTGCTTCTTTCGGGTATTCTTTTGGAATCTTTTCTCCACGTAAAAGTTATTATTGTGGTTTCTTCCCTTTCCGAGTAATAATGTTACTTATTTTGCCCTTAGGTATTTTAATGCCTTGATTTTCAGAGCATTTGGGAATTATGAAATAGGAATATTTCTCTTTGAAAATCGTAAAAACATATTCTCCAGTCTATAGTTTGTTTACAGGCGACATTTTCAAAGAAGAATAATTCTAAAAATAGCAGATGATATTTGTCCTTTCAGGTAATAAGCTGCTAGAAATTTTTATTCTAAAACATTTCTTTAAAAAAAATTCTACATCGAAATCATTTTAAAAATGTGTAAATTTCCTATGTATTTTATCTATAAATCATCTGAACATTAATTTTATACAATTCGAACCTTATAACTATATGCATCGATTGACACTATGTAAAAGAACCCCCGAAACTGTAATGTTATGTGAATGTAAAAATAAATCTTATCTCTTTATGTATTCTTATATTAATACATTCTATAAAAGAAATATGAAATGATCTATTTATCTCCAATATTCACATCAGATAGTAGTTTTGTTTTTCTAATAAACATTTTAAATATTGATCGAGCTTTTACTGGGCTATAAAAGTCAATATGGATACAGTTAGAGCCAACAATTGAAAAAATAATTGATGTATGCGATTAGCGAGCAATATAAGCTTTACCACTAATAAATTTTCTCATATTCTGATTTACACAATGGGATTTCTTTACAAATGAGTGACGTTTTGCTCATTTGCTCTAACGAAAGAAACATAGGATGATAAAGAGATAAGATATTACCATGATTCATAATGTGATATTTCTCTGAGTCATGAAAAATATTTGTAAGAAATTACATGAAATACAAGCAAAGTTTCCTTAAGAAAAGTTCTTTCTTTGATAAATTTGAAATCGGAAAATATAAATTGTATTTTGATATTTATCTTAATGCTTAAAATGATAATTGAAAAATCAATAAAATGTATTCCGAGTGCTTTATTATATTACAAAAAAAATCTGTGTCGAAAAGCTTTCAGGCCATCAAAATAAAAACAAAATAATAGTAAACAAAGTTGGAGGCTCACCAAAGCTTACTATGATATCAAATGTTCGAATTTTCATTGATATCATTAATTTTTAAATCAATTCAAGACTTGTTTTATACCGTCCATTTTTAATAATAGACTTTGGTTTTGCGACTAATTTTGATAAGCTCATCTTACAATTCTAATAATCTCAAAAATATTTCAATATGGTTAGTTTAGATGTAAGGTTTTTTCTTCAATTTATATGCACTGACTTTCATTTTTCTGACAGATTCATCTTCCCCATTTAATAAAAAACAGTCGCATGTCAAGACTGATCTACTTATTTTGTTTACATTTTGAGGGGAATATATATATCTTTTCAGATTATGCCAATAATGCTTTCCATCGTCAGGATCCTATAGTTTTATTTCTTTTCATCAGATAAATAACCGTCGGAAACCATCACTTGCATAGCCAAAATCACTTTGCTTTATATTTAGTCTGTAAAGGAGAGCTATACAGCTGTGGTTTGTATTAAAAATTCCATAATCGAATGATTGCGCTGTAAATAGTTTTTGTTTAAATGTTCAAACCAATCATTCGTATAAATTCTTTACTCCAGTATTTTCTCATTGATATTGGTTTCAAGATCTTTCTTTCAAATCTAGAAAATAAGGCTTTTCCGGTCATCTATTCGTTCCCTATGCTTTCTTTTTAGCTTAATGAAATTTTAATAATTATCTGAAATCTTCCTATTTCTTTTGCAATAGCACAGCTATTTTTTCCTCTGATAATATAATAGCTTTAATCTTCTTTTTCAGCTTCAGTTAATTGTATGATATTTTTACGATGTTCTTCGATATTCTCAATGTTTCACAATATCTGAAGATATCGTAGCAATATTGTAGAACATTTTATGCTATTTAATTAATTTATTTAGCATTATTCCAGAAATAAAAAAGACCTCAACAGAAACTTTTAAAATAAATTTTCATTATTCAGGGACTTTAAGCGTCAGCAAATAATAACAGTTAGAATTGTTTTAAATTTGTAGTAATGCCTTTAAAGTTTTTAAATGACCTGAAATAGCGTGTCTTTGTTTTTGTACATGTGCGTGTGTGTATTTGCTTTATTTTTGTAGTAAAATTCTCACAGATTTATTTTATTGACTTTTTTATAACCTTTCAGCTTTATGTTAAATGATAAAATACAATTTCTATATTCTGAATTAAAATGTACAGACAATCTTAGTATTTATTGCTGGTCTGAATGTGTATTACAATTATTTTCAAGTAGTTCATATAATTTTATATAAGATTAAAGAGACATTGGCATTAAAAATAAATTACTCAACTAAAGATCATTAATCTAAACTTCTATTCTATTAAGTGACATAAAATGATGTTTCTGAAACACAGGAAATTTCAATGCAATGACAAAAATTTCCCAAAAAGATAGAACACTCAAAGATGAATCGAAATCATTAAGCCATGTAGAGATAGACATACCATATTTTTGCGCTGGATGGCGTTGTAGAAACACAGGCTTGCAGGAATTGATTCAACATTGCCAGGTACTATTAAAAGACTCATATATCTTTCTCGAATGGATGGGATTTTCAAATATTCATAGGAGGAAGTTTTGACCGTACATTGGTCAGATAGAAGTCAATAGTCTCTGCATCAGTATATATGAGTCCAGTAAGATTGGGTCTCCACCCATTTCAGTTATGGCATTTATCAATATTACTTTACATACAGATAACAATAAGTCGGCTTGATTGCCTTAAATATTGGGCATCATGAATTATCAGTGCATTTCGTAAATGTACTTATTGCTATTTAAAAAGTGCATCTTTTTCACTAATTTTAATCATTTTCCGTTTTCTCTTCTTAATAGAACGAAATAATAACATCTTGCACGCCGTATTTTTATGATTTCGATTCATCTTTGAGTAACGTACCCTTCGCCAAAGTTTTTATAGACTATATTAAAACACTTCCTTTCTTTTGACAATTTCTATTACAGAAATGATGAACATAAAAATAGTAGAAAATCATACTAACGGAATAAATGTTGAAATGGCATACTAACGTTTTGTTGTAACAGTTCCTAGCATTATATGTGCAATGAATGATGAGATCATCCTCTTGGTGGCCAAACTTTAAAAGGCTGTCTTTGGTGACCGTGAGACTCATCCATATGTCACTCAAATCCACGGTCTTGCTCCGGTACAGAAATTCATCGATGGACTTGTAACAGAAGGCTGTTGGATCGATTTCAGAAGGATTCATAGAGTTATTTGCAGGATGATTTTGAGTCATTTGACGAAGTTTCTCAAATTGCTTGTCAATATAACTCTTTGAGGGAGAAAATGAAAATAAAATAATAAAACTTTATTAGAAAATGTAAAATTAAGATGATATTATACAGAATTTTTTATTTCGTAATTTATTCTTCTCATTATTAAAAGAACACAGACAAAAATGCCAAGGTATAAGAGTGGATAAAATGAAAACGAAATAGTGGTTACAGTTTGACCTATTTTTGTGTAAGTGTGACAAAAACGGCATGTAGACATAGAAAGGGAAATAAGAAAAATTTCTCCTATTGAGAAATGGACTTGCCTTAAGTAAACGTATGGAACTACGTGATATGCACTGGAGGTCGGTCAACAGTACAGTGTAGGGGACAACCATTTGTCATCATCCCCGTCTATATCATACTTGGGACTAAATAGCAAATGAATATTATTCGTTTCTTATTGGTAGAAAGTGCTGAATTTCGAAAATTGCTTCGGCGAATGAAGAAGTGCTCTAAGAATATTCATTGTCATTAACTCGTGAGCTGGGATGGCGCAAACTCTTCTGGAGTGGCTTCGCTCCATGACAGAGCACATCCATTTGCATATTGAATAGTTCTGGATAATCTTTCCAGCATAGTCTTTCACATTTTTTTCCACTGAAAAAGTCATTGAAATGTACATTTTTACTCGGAAAGCAAAGTCGTGAAAAATGTTCGAAATTGGTTCCAGTTTCTGCGAACTAGCAATCAACCGCTTGGTGAACCAGTGGGACCAATCATATGCTAGGTATTCCAACGTTATCCACCAAAACTTCGTCAACTTGTTCGGAGTGCAAATGGCCATGCATTGTCATGGAGCAAAACCACGGGAGAGAAACTTGTGCCATTCCTGCACACGAGTCAATGACAATGCGTATACTTCGTTTTAACAAAAAATATGCATTGTCATTGATACTTCTTCATAATATTATCATTCTTCTTTAATTTTGGTGACTATTTTAAGAAATAAACTATGTCATTTCAGTCAGTGGGTCTTGCTCCGTTTTCATTTGATTCGCCCTCATATTTATAAACATAATGTATAAATTAACATAATTTTGTAATGAAGAAAAAAGTCGATATTCATTATTAATATTTCATTAATACTTATAATCATTCGTTAAAGAAATAAAATAACCTTGTAAATTTTTTCTTTAATAATATAACCTTTTGAAATTGAAGCAATAATTTAATTCGATTGAATTACTGATTGTAAAAATCACATGCATAATTTTTTTCGTTCAAAACTATATTCACGCTGTTTTTTACACTCAGAATTGATATTTATACAATAGGTGAAGGAACAACATGCATCTAGTTGCCAGTAAATCTCGTGACAAATGTGCCAGGACATGAATTAATAAAGACGCCGCATAACTCACTGTTTCATGTTTTTACCATACGGAAAGCTGATAACGCTTAATGTTTTTGATAACCCTGAATGAAGCCTTCTGTTTGCTTATTTCTTTTTTTACATTAATTTTATGATTATTTTTTTATTAGTTGTCTTCATAATTTAGTTTAGTTTAGTTTATTTATATTAACGTCCCGTTTTAAAGCAACACTAGGACTACTTTGGGACGGACCTCATAATTTTGAACCGCGCTCAGATGACGAGAACGACACCTGAGCTGGCAGCCCCCTCTCCACACCACACCAGCGGGAGGACATTTGGTCCAGACGGATTTAACGGGCACCAAACCCGCTTACGTGACGTTTCTTCGGTGGAATCAGGTCTTGAACCTGAAACCTTCCTGTTCCGAAACCTAGATCTTACCACCAGACAACCGCGGCTCCTTAGTTGTCTTCATAAAAACTTTCATAATAGCAACCGGAAATAATGGACCACAGTGTAAACAGAGACAAAAAAAAGACTGAAGTGTATGGAAGAAACATTATCAGAAATTGACAAATTGCGTAACAAAGAAATAAAAAAAAAGAAGAAAACTGGCTAAAATTGAAAGTAAATTACAATTATTTTTTATTTAAGATAAACTTAGCTAACTTCAGAAACAAAATATTGTGTTTATTTTCTTGATTGTTTCAGACCCCGAATGGATTGTTTTTTATGCTCTAGTGATTTAAATGCAGATACAAGAATTGAATTATTTAATAAATTGATAAAAAAAATTTTAACACAAAGTTATCGAATTAACAGATATGAAGGCCAGACAAAAAGGGGAAGAAGTACCTCAAAGACAGAAGTTCAGGTTATGAATACATTTATGGGTTAGGACTTCATCAGCAGGTAAATAAAGCATAATTTTTGTTAAGAAAATAGCAAACAGAGAGAGAATAGTTACCTGAAAATAAAGTCTATTCTTCCGGACAAGTTCCTATCAACAGAAGAAAATGGACAACTTAAAGTAGTTAAAAATTTAGAGTGAAGGACACATTTATTATTATAGTGCGTTTTTGAATGGTGACGTTAGAGGAAGTGAACAATACATAAGATGAATTTTTTAAATTTGTACTTTCATGATATAATATTAAAACTATACTCAAAATCACTTTTTCTTCTTTCTTCTATTCTGTAGGATAAACCAATATTCATAATAAAAGATATGTCTCCCTCATTAACAGTTAGTTTCCGTGTTTTTGTTCATTTCATTGATTTACTGAGTATAAATTCTTATTAAGCGTAGAAATCACATAAGTTAAAAATCTTTAACAAAGGGCGTTTACACATTTTTAGAACGATTTCGGAGCCGTTTAATTAATGTTTAAATTGTAAAAACTATTTTTTTTTCAATTTTCGATCAAATAACCTTTTTTCTAGACTATAAATTTGCATAGTGAGTTCCACGAAAAAGAAAAATTTCCCAGGATTATTGATATCTATTCCTCTTCCATCGCTTTCCTAGGTACATCAATCGTGATGGGTTTGCGCTTAGAAAGAACTCTTTTCAACACACCAAAGGCACAATAGTCCGTAGGTGAAAAGTCAAAAAACTTCACCAGAATATGTTGAAAAGGTACATATAACAATGCCTAAATCAATCTTCCTTTTTTAAGGAATACAGTAGTACTTTTAAAAGTTTGACTTGTAGTTTTATCTTGAAGAAATTTCTCTCTTTGAAAGTAATTGGAAGGAATTTCTTTTGTAGATATCAGGCATAACATTTTTTCTTGAAAATACGTTTAATATTTTCCCACTCTTTTTATTTTTAATTTCCCATTGTAGAAGAGTCTTCGAAAATTCTAAAACCCTTACAGATTTTTTTTTTTTTTTGCTTGCATTGACTGGACTAAGTTTGCACATTTTTTTTTCTTTTTGTTTTCGACTGCATATAGAACTATTCCTATTGCAGCCATTTAGGAAAATCCATGTTTTAACAAGAGTCAAAATGTATTTCCATTAAACTATTAACTCCTATTAAACAGTTTTCATACAGAGTTATACAAACTGCGTTATGTTGAGCCCTATCCCTTGGCAAAAATTGGGGAACTATTTTTTTTTTCAGATTTTTTAAACTGTAACTATTGCTTTATTATTTTTCTTCTTTCATAAAAATGTATTTAAAGATTTTGCAGTTGATTTCTGCTTCGGTTTATCTTCAATTCTTACCAGCAATTTTATTTAAGAAATATTTGAAATAATCTATATCGTTTTCGGGTATTCACTTCAATTCTTTTAACCACGTAAAACTAATGATTGACGGTTTTTCCCCTTCCGATTAATATTTTGCTCATTTACACTTAGAAATTTTAGTGTCATGATTTTCAGAACACTTTTGAATTATGGAATAGGAATAATCCTTTTCGTAGAGCTCAAAAATATGTCCTTTATGCGACATTTTTGAGAGAACGATGCATTTAAAAGTTGGAGGTAATATGTCTAATTTCAAATAATAATCTGTTTTCCCAGAAAGTTTTATTTCAAAACATTTGCTAATTTTATATACTTTATAAAAATCGCCGTAAAGATGTGTAAATACCCTCTGAATTCTTGTGCACTTAAAACATTTTCCCATAGGTAAAAAAAGTATTAACTTCCGAGTAAATTCCTATTGAAAATATGCAAAATTTAACTGTAAAAAATAATCATTTTCTTATCTCTTAACTCTCAACATTTCGAGATTACTGACTCATGCAGTTTCAGCTATCAGTTTGTTAATTAGTTTGGGTTACAGATTTACTGCTGATAATTGGAGATGGAAATAATGTCAAAAAATTGTTTTCATTTATTACATTAAGAAATAAAATTACTAATTTTTAAAATGCTAATAGATCAAAAATACTAGCATTCTTCATGTTTCCATGCTAACTTTTTTTTTTTTTTTGCATTTTAATTTACCCTACATTGAGAAATCACTTTTTCATTCAAATAAAATAAATTTAATTTTTAAGAGCAATTGTTAAAAAAGAGCCAAACGTGTAAGATAAATTTTTACAGGCTTATTTAAATAAGTGTGTCAATCTTCAAACATTTATTTTGATTTACTTTATTTGTTAATGCAGTTTTACGATATTTAAAATCAGTAATATGAGTTTGACTTTATCCAATTATTTACTCTGAAATTAAAGCATATCTGTTATCTGATTACAATAAAGAATTTGTGTGCAATTTTGCATCTCTGAGTATTTGCGAATACTTAAATCATTATTGCGCATATCAAGTTATTGCGTTGATTCCTTTAAAAGTTAAATCCTGTTTCGCTCCGTTTGATTTGATAGTACCGCACAAAATTATTCACAAAACCCTCTTCCTTCTCAACTCTTTCATAATAAGTATATAAGAATCAATATGATTAACCTCCAATTAAAAGCTAATTAATTTAATTATAAGTTTTGTAATTTTGCAATTACAGAGGCACATTTTTTCTTACCCTCATAAATTTGGTCGTTTAGGATACTTTTTGTAAGTCTTAAACTAAATTTGGCTTTTTTTAGCTTATCCTCAGACTTGAAATCTGTAACGATTTTTTATATATTTATTATTATTATTTTAAAGCTTCCTTACTTTTTTCATCTGGGCTATTTTGTATAAGTTGATTCTGTCATCCAATACAAGCTGACTAGTTATTGAATATAAAAGGAGTCCTGAAATTCTAACTCAGTTTGATCTGCTTCCATTTTGATTAAAATTCCTTCATCTTTTCGATTTGCATAAATTAATAATTTCCTCTCTCATTTTGCAAGTTTTTGAAATTCGTCATCTTAATGCAAAATTTTCCTAAAATTTCACTATTCTCAGCTGATTGCTTCTCTATATGCAGTTTAAAGATTCTCCCCAATTTAAATTTTGGTAAAATAGCAGCAGCTTCTAAATTTCAATAATTTGGCAATTTCCAGACAGCCAAAGGTTTCAAGTCGCATTTGCCATAATAATTGCTTTCACTCAGAGTGCATAATGAAAAATTGGCACTTTCATTTTCAACTGGTACTTTGTTTTTCAATTGGTACTTTGCCTTTCAATTGACAGAAAAAGAAAATTTTACTTTTTTGATCCATTTCTAACATACGGAAACTCCACAATCTTTCTTCGCCTTCTCATTGTAACTGATTGGGAACGACAGTTTTACTCTTATGATTTAGCACATTAAAATAGGCAGTAAGAGATTTTATGGATTATGTAATGATGTTCAAAATACTAAGTAAAAGAAATTTGGAGAGTGAGGAGTAAAATATTCTTTTTAGTTCATTGCAATTCTTACACATGATAAAGCCAAATTTAAGCGCCTTTTGAACTCACATTTGCAAAAAATATTTTGAATTTCATTTTTTTATTTTGTTTTTTCCAAAATTATACGCGTATGGCTTCAATTTTGGAAAACAAAAAACAGCAAAATTTATCTCGAAGCTTAAGTATGCAGATTACGATTTTTGGTTTTAAATAACTTAACTAAGTGTTTCACTTTAGCTGTTTATGACAGAAAAACCTTATTTAAAAATCCTACATTATAATTTGAGTCTGCGCTAAAGGCCTAATATTTTAGAAGTCGTGAAAGATTGAGGAAGTTTTTATCGTTTTACGAACAGATGCCCTTTATTAAAGTAGTCGGCCACAATAAATCTGTCGATACTGCTACGTTCAGTGGTGACGGGTTGGTCCGCTGTACACAAAAAGAAGATACGCATTATTTTAAATTATAAAAGGCTATCTTCTTGAATAATTCGTTAATGTGTGCGATTTCCTACATTGCATTTTGATAAGAGTACATCATTTTAACTCGAAACCGATTTCAAAATTTTTCATGAGATGAGTCAGAACTCATTTTCTCTGAAATTCGAGTTCTAGCACGGTATTATCCAACCATCTAACAATTAGGTAGAATTAAATTATATTTATTTTGTCAAGTATATTGACTTAAATTGTGATTTTTAAAAAAAATCTAATTGGAGCATTGAGGATTTCGACTATTAGGTGATCTAATGGTGCAGCTTCCTAATCCGCAATGGCTTTTTTTACAGACTCTACCTAGTTTGAATCATTTTTCAACTGCTAGGCATGACAAATAAAATTTTAAAAGCCGAGTTAAGACAAAGGTTCATCTTGCCGAACTGACGAAATTTTCTTTTATCAAGCTTTCCATCACTACATACAATGGTTCTGCGTTGATCTGATGTAGTTTATATTTTGTCCTTCCTTTTAGATGAATGCAGTGCCTGGCTTCAAAACTTATCTAGGAAGACCTAAAAGCTCTTACAGATCTCAGACTCTAGGTTCCTGCATTCAGTTGAAATTTTGTAACCCGATTCTTGTACGTGTTGTCTCCATCCCCTATTATAGCTAGTAATTGTTCTCTGAATGACAGAAAAAAGGGTGTCATTGAACTACGATTAATCTTTTAATGACGTCTGATTATTGTTCATGGCTTGAACAAAGCATGTTTAGAATCTTATTTCACAGACTGTCATCTCTTAATGTCGAACCAGAAAGAAATTATGTTGTCACAATGTCCTTTACAAGCATCTTGGATTCGTTTGCAAAACTTTTTTGTGAAATGAATAGCCTTAAGAATCAGTATGGGGTTTAAGTATTCATTGCACAAGTAAGACTCCGGTCTCTATGTTGATTTTCTTTTATTTAGCACAAATGTCCACACTGACTTATCCTTTTTCAATCAGAATGCAGTAAAAATAATTATTTAAATAAAATTTTTAAATAGATCATTTTTTTTCTGTACGGTCTTATAAATCTTTACTAGGTGAAATTGCTTTATACTTTTAGTCCGTTTTAAAAATGTGATATGTTAATTTTTTAACTTAAATAACTATTTTCTGCTTTGTAATCTTGTGAGTGTGAAAGTTTGCAAACGAATTCAAACTATTTTCTCGAGGAGCTCCCCACTATAAAACAATTTATACCGAACAGAAATTTATAATGACAAGGAAGCAAGTTAATACTGCATTGTCATCTAATTCAGAGTTACATACATACACATACACACACACACACACACACACACACACACACACACACACACACACA
>JAPMOR010046490.1:100268-175297 GCA_026543865.1 Argiope aurantia | reverse complement strand
ACACACACACACACACACACACACACACACACACACACACACACACACACACACACACACACACACACATTTTACTGCATCGCTCCCAAAACTCTCTCTGTTCCCTTAGGCCACTCTTAAGACCCCTGAGTTTGCTACCCTCCTGTTTGCTGTCTGTCGACATGAAAAGAAATATGGCCAAGTTCTGCACTGTAACTGCCTAGGTCTGCAATCTGGATTCCCGAAGTATTACATCCGGTTTTCACATACTAGCAGGCCTGGAGGGATTGAAAATGCAAGATTTCTTATAGCCTGAGTTGTAGTATATTTTTCTGCTTGGATTGCTCAGATCAGAAAGTACTATTGGTCAGTACTGTCGTTTAACTAAATGCATTTGTATAAAGAAAAAAACCAAATTTTTCATGTGAATGCGAAAATTTTAACTGTATTGTACGAACTCATTATAAATCGAGACATTAAAAAGTTTTATTTTTCTATTATTACTCACCAAAAAAGGAAACATAAAGCTTATTAGAACCCCCCCCCCCCAAAAAAAACAATAGTCCATAAAATTTTAGTGCAAAGATAGATTTTGGGCGTGGAGGGGTGTCATTTTTTTTTCAAAGTTCAGACTGAAGATTCAAAGTATAATTTTTTTTTCTATATTTGTCCTTTGTTTGGTATGTAAATTAAGGCAATACTCGAAAATGCATTTTTTTGTTTGCTTCTACTTTTTAACCGACTCATTTGCATAATGTTCACTCTAATCTTGATTCAGTACTAAATTACTTAAATGTTTTTATTAATTTTTAAACCTTTAGATATAAGCATACGTTTTATATGACTTTAGATTTTTAGGCTGTTTGAATTATTAAATGTACTGCTGAAAAAATTATGAAGTCTAAAATTTCTTACAGTTCCTCCTATCTGTTACAGTTCAAAATGTTTTTAACTTTTTAAAATTTTAAACAAAAAAAAATTACTCTTTTGCGCCTAAAGCTTACCGAATTATGAAGCGTTGAATTTCATTATTTTAAATTAGTTAACGGTCATCTTGAGCAAGTGCCACTAGATAACTGGTTGATTTTCGTTCAGATGGCTAATAAAATAGTCTAAAATTGTCAAAAGCAGCAATAATTAAAGCTTTATAACTCGGTCAATTTTGGTCGCAGAAGGGTGAAGCTTCTTTTTGTTTACAATGTTAAAATGTTAAAAATATATTATAATAAATAAAAAATATATAATAATGTTAAAAATATATAATAATAAATATAACTATTATAGAGGACTGTATAAAAATTTAAACTTCGCAATTTTTCTGAGAGCATTTATTGACTCAAACAATATAAAAAATAATTCTTCACATCATTTAAATCATTTTTCCAATCGAAAGAAGGAGAACAATGGATAGTATGTGTCACCTTAGGAAAATCTATATATATATACAACACTACCGTATGTGAAACAGAAATTTTTCTTATTATTTATGGTCGAATGGCAACAATGAAATGTATACAAACTATTTTACGAATTCTAGACTGCTTCATTGAATATTTTTTACAACTGAGTTGAGCGTTTCGCTTAGGTAATTAATGGAGATGCGAAATATATATAATTACGAATTATGTCTATAATAATTCGTTATCATATATCATTAAAATATAGATGATAAATATTATTAAATGCTTTTTAGATCGTCCGCCGTGTCACTAAAAAGTCCCTTTCATCAGCAAAAAGAAGCAATAAAAGAAGACAAGAAATAAATGTCAAGCATAAAGTTTAATCGAGCTCAAAAATAGGCTTAACCGTCACCAAATTGGTAATCGCTTATTTGCCTTTTGGAATTGATGTTCATATCTTCCAAAACAATTCTCTTAGCAAAAATTTTTTGTATCATTTTAAGATTTAAAAAATTACCTATTTAGCGAAATCAATTTAATTTCCTTGCAATTTTACTCTTAATTTTGATTATATTGTTTCTCGTAATTTGATGCACAATGGTTTTATATATTTTACTGGAATTCAAACTCTTAAATGAAAATATTTATCGTGTGCTTTTGCCAGCCGTAGTAGGATTTTCGCTTACGCGTTTATTTCATAAAATATATACTTTTTTAATTTGCCTTCAACTGATTCAATTGAATTCCTGTTTCCAGTCGCACCAAATAACAAGTAGAATTTTTTTTAAATAAAAATGCATTTTATTTTGATCATTTACAGTCTAAAAAGTCGCCAAAGGCAGCTAGTTTTACAAAAAACTTATATAACTTGTAAAAATTAAATATAACCTATCAAGACCATTCTTTTAACACTTTTCTCCAAGACAATCATATCGGACAAACTTGCTTTAACAATAAAGAATGCAAATGACAACCCATTTTTATATTGACTCTTAATTTAAATATGTTGAATATGAGCCACACTAAAAACAAAAGGTTTTCAATAAAAATAAATAATTTTTTGGTTCAAATGGATATATTTCAATTTTGTAGCCAATCTACAATATTAGAAATAAATTTTCTTAAATTTACATCATTATATTAGTAGTTATTTATTTTACAATAATTGCTATGAAATACAAAATTATTGATTAAAAAACGTTTCGACTTGTGGCTTATTAAACGTTAAAAGGAATCAATTATGGTTCCCTGTATTTCATTCAGAGTGTCTTTTCATAAAAATCTTTACCATCCATTCATGCAAGCGTATTAAATTTATATAACAAATTTAACCTCAGCAACATCATACGCAAGATTTAGAAAATTTGTTTTAGATAGAAGCGTTAATTTTAAATCCAGATCTTTGAAAAGTTCTACTAACTGTCCCTCATATATTTTCAAAAATTTTGAAATAATTCTATTTGAGGATATTTTAGATAATGATGAAAATGGCTTTTTTTTCTCCGTTACAATTTTAAACTCAAGTTAACATTGTTGCAAGCACACGACAATGATTGAAAATAGCATTTCGACCATTTTATTTTCCCAAAACACTTGCATCTATTTATATTCCTCTTGGCATCATCAGGTTATTATTCTCAAACCTCCCAATCAGGCTTCTTATTGAACTTCGGTAGGGTTTCTAAAAATAAAAACACAGCTTAGTTTCATCTAGCCTGCACTACCCAAAATTGTCGTGTTCCATTCCACTTACCAACACTGGAAAGAAAAACATGGCGTCGGTTTAAGGCGATTAAAAAAAATGAGATTAAACTTCTAACAATTAATATAATATGATGAGCAAAATAATAGCACTAATTTCATTATTTTATTATAATATGTAAGAATATAAGGAGTCGTCAGATGTTACAGGAAGCAAACACTGGTAGATTCACAAATAAGCAAACAAATAAAATTATAACGGGAACAACATTAGTGAAATACGTCAATTATCAGCTAATGACAGAAAATAGTTGGCTCTACATAATGGACTGTCATCTATTGACAGACTTTAGAAATACTCGTTGGTCCATACTTCCCAATAGCCATGCTACCCACTTTTTTCAACGTCTATATTTAACGGTTTAGAAATTGAACACCCTCTGTATATACGATTCAAAAGCTTGAATAGTTGTAGATTATGTTCTCGCTATTTTGATGGCGACAAAATAACCAAGCATGTACAGCGAAAGAAGAAAGATAATGTAGTGGAACAAGATGCAGAAGAGGATAACGCACGGACCAAGAAACTTACGTAGAAGGAATCACATAAAAAAAAAAAAAAAAAAAAAAAAAAAAAAAAACTGAAGATTTTTCGAGAATGTTTCCACGTGATGTTATAAAACTCCATAGCGTGCTTAGCGAAATTTTAAAATTGCGAGAAACATTTTTATAAACAAGCAGACATTCGCAATTAAATACATTACACAAGAAATGTGTAACTTAATATGTATGGTAGCTGTAAAACATTGTTTTTTTCAAATATGAAATCACTTCAGCGTGCTTAAATTTTTAAAAATCTGCACGATTCTCGATAATTAATTGTTAAGTGTAGCCGAAAAATATAACCAACGGACTTTGCATGCTGCAGTTCAAAATATGGGTGGGTAAGGTCTAGAAATATGTATTCATTTATCGGAAAAATTTCCTTTCCGGTATCGTTGAAATCCGGTTAAAGAAGATTCTACTGCACCTGTAAAATATTGAATCTGAATAAACATAATCAATGAAAATGTATTGAATTCAACTTACCTTTTTAAAAATATTCAAATTGCAAACAGTAATGGACGGGAAACTAATTTCATCGGCGTGAATTTCTTCTGTGATTGTCATTCTCGGGTAGCTTAAGAAATTTTTCACCAAAAATGAGCAATGAAATGTGCAGCATATCAAAGCCGTGAAGAATACAGTGATCCAAAAGATGCGAGTGTACACCGAGCGGGCACTAGCTGCTCTTCGAAGACCATGGGCGGAACTCTGCATGGCAAAATTCCGGCAGATGATGTAAAAGGAACTGTTCTGACTGGAATCAGGGTGACTATGTTTATCCCGTGACATTGCACAGTTCCTTTTAAAAAATATTTGCAGTTAGTAATATCACGAAACAATTATTTTTCACCAAAAGTCTCTTTAAAAAAGTAATTAATAGCCACTTCCATTCATAGTAAAATCTAATTATTCGAAATGCAATCGGAAGAATCGATTTTTGGAGAAAAAAATGTCAACGAATGCAAAAGTGTGAGTGCAAAATCTGTGACCTTGTCGTGTCCTCTATGACCAAAACAGATTAATATTAACAAGTAAAATTGAGTACAAACAGATTATATTATTCATATACAATTCTAATACATATGCAA
This sequence comes from Argiope aurantia, assembly GCA_026543865.1. Taxonomy (NCBI): domain Eukaryota; kingdom Metazoa; phylum Arthropoda; class Arachnida; order Araneae; family Araneidae; genus Argiope; species Argiope aurantia. The sequence goes on along the minus strand of JAPMOR010046490.1, from coordinate 170,523 downwards.
TCGAACCGCAAACACATGGAATCCCCTTCTAATTCGTATGACATGTTCATATCACATATTTTCAATAATATAATATCGTTCATCCGCATACTTTATCTTTGCTATGCGATTTCTCATTGTTAAGAGAACACAAATAAAATGTCTATCACACTACTGAAGACTGCCTTGTAACCCAGGTAAGTTTCCTTTGCAGAAACGTCTTTAATTTGCATCCTGCTTTATCAGAATTAATAGCCCGGCTAGTTGTTTCTCAAGTTATTGATTCTGGTGAATCATGGTGTTGAGATCAAATCTCCAAATTACTCTTCAAAAAGTTTTCCTATGAACATAATTTTACTCAATGAAAACAACATCGTTTAGAAAAGGTTTTTGAACCTAATTTGGTATCATTGATTTTTTTTTTGTTTGTTTATTTACAGAATATTCGTCTTTGAAGCACTTATAGGAATTGTAAGTTAGACGAAATAACGGCGCTAAAGTAGGGTGAAGTTTTAATTTTTTTTTCAACATTGTATATATGAAGAGAAAGGATACCAAATAAATCGATATCGAGATTTTAATTATGCTTCTAGTTTCAGAATTTATGTCCCCGAATATATATCTATATGAAATTATGTCTATCTCAGGATCTATCTGTGCATGCGGTCCATACACTAAAATTCCATATTTCTATCAAATTTAGGATGCAATACATATACTGAAATTCTGCCCTTAAGTGAGCAGTAAACATGATGACTCAAAAAATGCGAAGAGCTAAATGCAGGCAATTTATCATGAGGCTTTATCCTTAGAATTGCAGATCTATATCACCTTTTGGAACATCTGTCGGTCCGTATATTAACTCATAAAAGCAATAATTTAGATTAAAAAAATTTGGAATGTAGTTTTGACATCCAAATTATAAATCTGTCCCAAGTTTGGGATCCAGTTGATTGGAAAGCAGACGTCCCAAGAGCATATTATGTTTCCTTTATTATGTAGAACACTATATTGAGTCAACATTCGAAGAAGTCGGGGGTTGGGGGACACTTCCGCTAGTTTATTATAGTTAAGAATAATGTTATTGAATTCGATAGTTTTGTTTTAAACTTTTTGTTGTTTTTATGCTAAGAATTTACAATTACATTCTTACAGAGTTATTTTAAGAATATAATTGTGTAAATATCTTGATAATTTGGACGAATCTTTGAAACAGATTTTAGATTAACACAATGACAATACTATTCAACCACCTGACGAAAGAACGATTCAGTAAGAATTTTCAAGGCAGTTAAAATAAATATAGTTTTTGGAGCTTTGTTTCAAGGATTAATAATTTCAATTAACGGCTTTAAAATTTTAGACTTTAAATTTTAAAATAACATGGTTTGGATTAAAATTGCCTAGAGTTTAGTTCATAATTTCTGAATGAAATACTGAGAAAAATTTAACAACAAGGGTAGGCGAAAGAAGAAAATTATTTCCATGAAAACCTTATACGATTGCCTTTATTTTTTACTAAATAGAGATTTTGTAAATCTTAGGCTAATTAAATCGCTATTTAGTTTATTGAGGGAAGGATAATTTTCCGATCCTTCCTACAATAAGTAAGTCATTTAATAAAGGAAACTGTTCGATGTATAATGGGTTTAACTCCTTAATCTACGAATTTAATTAACCTCCTAATTAGATGACTCATCCTATTAGGAACATTTATGATTATTTTAATTCCTATAATGATATAAGGACATTTAAGACATTGAAGCATTTTTAAATGGTTTTTGCCTTTTGAATTACTTAATACTATCACTTAGTTGCTAATTAAAAATTCAGTAATTCGATGTGCGTGTCCGATTCCTCATTGTTATAGTTACTCACTACGTGTCCTCAGTGTTAACTCAAGTGGGCATTGCCACGACCCCCGATAGACATCGGGGGTCGTGGCATTGCCGATATTTTTAAGGTTGCTTCATAAAATCAAACAGCTTCAGATTATCAATTACTGATATTAATACATTATTTTTGGATAAATCTAAAATAATTTTGTTTTCCATCTTTATAGTCTATCTTTATATACCTTGTTTTTATTATTCCACACAATTCATTAGCTTAATAATAATGCAGATAAATTTAAAATAATAATTGCTTTCAATTATATTGTGCATATGAATATAATTCGTTTCATTTCCAAAGTATTTATACCTAATTACATCTAAATAGTGATTTATAAGAGGCTAAAATCAAGAGCGGCAAACGCAAATCATTTATCTGGAAGGACTTTTATTATATTCGCCAACGTTTTAATGTGAAATCGTGCTATAAAACGCTTCGAGGGAGTCACGAGATGCTATTAATGTCACGTGTCTTGAAGTTCACGATGTGAGTACCCATATTGGCCTGTTTAATGTATTAAGTGCTTTTATATTGTACATGAGAAAGCAATTCATAGTGGGCAAATGAATCAAGCAAAAACTCCACTAGCAAAATACCATAGCATTATTGTGTCAAGTTTTGCTTTTCTTCTATAGGTTTCTGTGCTCACTGATAATACGATTTTATTAAATGAACTTGACATTAGTACCGACAGCCAGCAAGGAAATTAATGCCCGTTCCATTTAGATTCTGATGACCACTTGACTTATAAATAACCTTGAGAACAGAATGGCATAAATTATTTGTTTTTATTACGTACGGAAATCCGAAAAATTGCAACAAATTTTTATTATTTTAGAAACTTTGTATTAAATATGCAACTAGCATTCTGTTATAGTATTAAGAAATGCATGCTTATTTCATCGTAAAATGTTGGGAATTCCCCGCGGTCTTCTTCAACGAACTCGAGGATCTCAAATGTAAATATTTACTTCACCAATCTGAATAATTACTCAAGTAAATAATTTTTTTTTGGCACTGACGTATTTAGAAATTTAGATTGTACCCAAAGCAGTTGGATTAACTTGAAAATAATCCATTCGTGAAAACTATGAAGCAAACACTTGAGTCTGTGATCTTTATTCACAAGCCCAATGGGTTTACTCTTCACAAGCCCAATTGAATGATACCATTTTTGTATTAGGCTACAAAATTCGACTTTCCAAAAATAAAAATATCTATAAATGGTATGTGATAAAATAAGAAATGTACATAATAGTTTTCGTTATTTTTTTCAATTTGATTATTTTCAATTAAGCCTTTTATGATTTATTAATCTTATTTAGCAAACGAAAATTATTTTATGTTCATGAGAATGATCGTAGTCATTGAACAATATATATAAATGAGCTCATTTCAATTATATTATCAACTCACTATTATAAAAAAAATATTATGAAAGTTTTCTAAGTGGTTATGATTATTTTAAAATAATACTCATCAGCAAAATTTCACATTGTGTCAATTTTGGCTTATTCGAGAATATAGTTTTCTTTAAAAATGTATTGATTTACGAATATTCTTCTATAACATTTTTCTTTAAACTGTACATCAGAATTATTCAAAAATGATATCTCATTTTTCTAAAACACTTCAAAATTTCGTTCCTGTGACATTTTCAGAAAAAAAAATTATTCGAAAATATTGCATTTTTTAACTAAATGATTATGATTATTTTGGAATAACCTTTATCTGTAAAATTTCCCATTTTGACAGCTCTGGCTTATTTGAAGAGCATTCTTTAAAAATACATAGAATTACATATAATTTTCTTTAAAATATACATCAACATTATTCAAAAATAATATCTCACTTCTCTAAAATACTTCAAAATTTCGTGCCTAATAAATTTTCCGAAAAAGAATTATTCGAAAATTTTGTATTTTCATTCGAGTGAATATGTAATTTGTCTTGGGCTTCGTATGGATTGGTTTCTAAAATGAATGAATAAATACAATGATCACTGCTATGTATTTTCCTGCTTTTACTAATAGGCTGCTTTCAAGTTTATTCTGAGGCTGAAGGCCGAATATTGATTTTCACGAACATCAACTGAAATTAGAATTGTGCGATAGATAGGAGAAAAAAAAAGTTTTGGACATATTTATGTTGATGGTACTTCAGTATTCATAATGCAAAAATCTCCTTCTCTTTTTCATTTAAATTGAATAAGTTTACTTTCGATTCACCAGCGTCAGAATTGTAAACAATTTGGTTTTGAAATAAATTTTTTGATGATGTACTGAGCTTTGAATTATGAAACGCGATAAGAAAATGATTAATCACTCTAACGAAAAAAAATCGTTGTATTTTTCAGGCTGACCAAAGTTGATTTTGTAAATCGTTTATGACGTTATGTCATTAAAATAATGATTGATTTCTCTTCTTGGAAGCACTGCGGTTTAATTTGCTAAATACACACACATCTACGAAATGAATTATACACAAGATAATGGATACCAGATAAACAGTAATATATGCTCTTTTAAGTTTCAATCTCGATTTCATTTTTCATTATAAACTGGATACTATTGAACTTACTCTTGAAAAAGATAGAAGCAAAATCGGTGCCAAAAGACACAATATGACTTTCACTCAAAAGCATTTAGCTTCCTTTCACTTATACTTTCAGCTATCTTCTGTACAATATATTTTGTGTACAAGTCTTTTGTACAGGTACAATAAATGGAGTTTATGGCTCTATTTAATATAAATATTTCAATGAGCAATCACCTTCTGGAGGCCAAAGAGGAATGAGTTCATTTTACATTTATTTCCATGGGAAAAAAAAAACGAGTTTCGGCTGATGAACGATCTAAATGTTCGTAAATCGATTTTTACTCTAGTTGGTTTTTCTATGGTTTCAGTTGTTGGTTTATGAAGATAGAAGTTTTGTTTATTTGTATTATATTGACTCTTCTCATATAACTTTACGGGTGACACTCACTTTCACGCTAAATGAACTGAACTGAAAACCATCAGCATCAAGCCCCAACACGTATGAAAGTAGTTTATAGTGTTTTCTGATAATACTTTATACATAATGAAATATGTTTTACATTAAAATTTGCCAACGACTCTTATAGTTTTTTTTATCGTGGTGGTATGAAAATGATGCTCAGAGCGTTGTATCACCGATTGAAGTGTGGTGCTGAAGTTCGGAGAGGGAGTGCCGGCTCAGATGCCATCCTCGTCATCTAACCGAGGTTCAAAATTACGAGATCCGTCTCGAAATAGCCTTAGTATTGCTTTAAAACGGGACGTTAATATAATTGAACTGAACTGAGATCGCCGATTGAAAACCTCTCTTGAATTTTATTTTATTATGTTTTTTTTTAAAAAAAACAAGGGCAAAATCGGCAACATTTTAAGTTTTGATAGAATATTAATGTTTTAAAATAAATGTCGCTGTTTCCGTGAATAATTTTCAAAAAACTTTATTTGAAATAATTATACGCAAACGAATTATTTGAGGTATATCTGATTTTATTATGTTTGGAAACTTATGGGTATACTCGCTTCTTTTTAAATGTATTATTATAAAACAAGCAAAATACTTCCAGAATATATGCACTCTCTGGTTCAGATTTAATGCAAATTTTGATTACGACAAGAAAAAAAAAAGAAAATACAAAGAAATAAAATTCTCACTTCAATGTTTAATAAGTAGTGTTGCTGCACTACTTTTAAATTTATATTTTAATATTTTTTATTGAATATGAATTTATATGTAACAAATACAAAAACTGTATAAAATTACAAGCAAGTAACAAATGCGGAAATTGATAGCTTTATTTAACATTTCCTATTTATGCTTTCTAAATTAAACGTATTTCAGTTTGAAAAATTCAAAAATATTATAAGTAAAAATAATATATGTTTAAATAAAAACCAAAGAAAAACAAATCTTTAATAAAAATGTTAGAAAAACATTCTTTATTAACATTTTATTAATATTTATAACTCATACTAAATATTATTTTAACTGGTAAAAATCACTGAAAGAAAAATGTATTTGTTTGATGCAGATGCTGAAGGCGTTTAGGTATGCAAATTTGATTTCTGTATTAAGAACCAGCGGTAATTGTCTCCCGAAAACTTTCTCGCATACTCTGTAATAACAAGGGGTTCTCTGTTGCCCCAGAGAACCTGTTGCATAGCATTGCCTTACAATATTTACGAAATACTAACCTTAGGCTTGAATTTAGCATTTTTACTGAATCTGTCGTATCTCCCTTAGTGAGTTTTTTGGGTTAATTAATCTCTTAAATGCGTTTAATAATATCCGAAAATCGAAATTATATTTTAGGCGCGTTTTTCCAATCGATTGAAGCCAGAATTTGATACAGGACTTCAACTGCAGTCACAAAATCCCATACCAAAATTGATATATTTAAGTCATTGTGTTTTTAAGTTATCGCTTTTACTTTCTTCCGAAAGCATAAATCGACAGAAGTTCAATCCCATGTTCGAGTTGGCTCAATATTTGATAGGTGTCCACACTATAGATGTTAAATCTGTGTAACGAATGTTATCCACATAACTCTCTTTGTGTAGTTATCGCTTTAATTTATATTCGAACAGCCGGACAGACAGACTTTCACGAAACGGATTTTGCTGAAAATTTGTCAGAAATCTACAAATTGTGTTTGAAGACCCATACCAAATTTCATCCGTCTAGCTCAAAGTGTTTTTGAGTTATCTTTGGCACAGACAGACGTTGAGTTTAGTTTAGTTATATTAACGTCTCGTTGTAAAGCAACACTAGGGCTATTTTGGGACGGACTTTGTAATTTTGAACCTCTGTCAGATGATAAGGACACCTGAGCTGGTACCCCCCTCTCCATACCACACCAGCGGGAGAACGTTAGGCCCTGGTGGATTCAACGTGCAGCAGACCACCTTACACGACTTTTCTTTGGTGGAATCGGGTCTCGAACCTGAAATCCTACGGCTCACGAGCCGAAACCTTACCGCCAGGCCACCGCGGCTGTCACAGACAGACAGACTGGTGGACAGAAAAGCATAATGCTAAAAATATGTTTTTTGAACTTAGAGACGTCTGATACGCGTAAATTCATGAAAATTTCGACTTCAAATGCTTTGGCGATTAAAATACTTTATTTACGAGAGAGTAAAAAGGAACAGCTTATTGAAATCAAGTTTCTTGAGTTGCTACGTCCTTGCAAAAGGAAATGCATTAAAAGCAGTTTGGCTCCACTCGAATAATTCTCAAGAAATATTTTATTTATTTCTAAAGCTTCCAGATGTGTGCAGAAGCCAATTTCTGTTGTATGAGAATCTCGTTGCAGTTGTTCATTTGTTTTGGACACAAGGTTTCCTTCTGTATAGACAGTAAACTGCTTTCTAATTCCAGAACTGCTTTGCTCTTTCTCTTCTATGTAAATTAGCTTAACAAATGAATAACTGTTTGACATTATGAAAAAAATTATTGTATACTTTTCGGTTAGAAATCATAGTATACTTTAATTTTTTTTTTCGTATTTTGATATATTTGTGATTAAGTAGATTCATTAGAGTAGATGCATTGCATATTATTCTGCGGTAAGCATTTGTGCCATAACCACACGAAAAGATCCAAAGATTTCAGTTTGATAAAATAGTTGGTAAAAAAGGTGCTTTTTTTTCTCTAATAACCGCAATTTTGTTAGTATTTCTTATTGATTAAATCAAATAATGTTTAATGATTTCGAGTGATCTTTTAATTGATCAATTAATTCCTGAATGTCACGATTCATTACCAGGTTTAATTGTTCAACTGAATGTCTTCAAAACTCAGAGGCAAGAGATTATACATTTATTATGAGCGAAAAAGACTATGTGTCATTCGAACAATGGTTCACATTTTTCATATAGCTTTTTTTATTTGCTTTATATATGATAATATAATCTTTTTACTGTTGTTGATGGGGAAAAAGCGTTCCAATTTTTTTAATACAGAATATGAATTAAATTTATCTGTGATCGAAACTTTGAGGGAAAAAGTAAAACAAAGGGAACTTCTTACAATTAAAAAATTGCACTTCATTAATTAATTTTCTATTGATCAAAAGGAATTTACTCCCTTTTGCAATCGAGTTGGTCATTTTGACAAGAGATTTTCTCCAGTAATTTCACAAACTCCTTTTCTTGTTGGTTTCGCTGTCCATTAGCATTATGTATTTCATAAGAAAACGGGGCACATTTAATCCGTAAAAGATTTTATAGATAGATCTCATTCCAGTGTTCATTATGAAAAGGGGCAATCTCTCAGAGCTTAACTCTCATCTCCTCCACCCTGACTACATAAATTTCACAAAAATATTAACAGTTTCAAATAAATTCAAAATAAGAAATGTCGTGCATCGAGATGTAGCTGATTTTAAAATTTGGCGGCCAGCTTTCTTTGAATTTGCTATTTCTATTTAAAGTGTCGGAAGAACAGTTTCTCAAAAACAGAAATATTATTTTGCACTAAACGACTTTTATGGATTCCATTTCATTAGTGAAGAATCAGGAGTTTTGATAGCTAAGACATAGCGACAGTATCTTTGAGGAAGCATATCTATTATAGAACAAATTTGCTCTCCGCTGATCATTTCAAATAATAAAAATAACTCTGCCTACAAAGGAAAAATTCCTATCAGTATATTTTTAAAAAATACACCAAGAAACTTTTTCACTACATGCCAGCCAATGACAAAGACTTCTTAAATTAAATAACCCCTAGAGTGGTCTCCCTACAACTTTCTCGGCACACTTTCTAATAAAGGTGGATTTGTGTTTTAGACGTGTTTCTTCCCAACAGATGGGAACCAAAGTTTGATGCCGAACTACAATTGCAGTCAAAAAATCACATACCAAATTTGATATATTTTTATCATTGCGTTTTTGAGTGATCGCGTTTACATGCTTCTGAAAATAGAGACCGACAGATGTTCAACCTTTTATCGAATTTGGCTGAAAATTTGGTAGGTGTCTACAATATAAATGTTAAAATCTGTGCAGAAAATTTTATCTATTTTACACTCTACATTTTGTAATTATTAAGTTCAATAACACTTGTACAGTCAGACAGATTTGCTATAAATGGATATCATTCAAAATTTAATAGGTGTTCATACAAATTAATACAAATAATATACAAATTAGGTGCAAAGACCATATTCCAAATTTCATTCTTCTAGCTTAAATCATTTTTGAGTTATCCTTGCTACAGACAGACGGGCAGACAAAAAGAGAGATAATTGATAAATCAAAAAATGTGTTTATCGAATTCAGAGAAGTCTAAAACGTGACGATTTGTCAAAAATCTCAAATTAGGTTTTTTTTTTTTGGGGGGGGGGGGGGTATAACTACAACATTTTCCCTATACTTCGTATACGAGAAAGTAATAAATGAACGGTTTACAACTACAACAAAGGAATAATTGTAGCTTTCTCTTGCATTTTAAATGTAAATCCAATAACTTTTTGCAGTTATCACGAATTTCATAAAATTACATTTATATGTTAAAGCGGGCTTAATCTTTCACAAATCCAGATTCATTTTGAAAGCAGTCATCTCCACTTAAAAAAATATATATTTCCAGGGCATTCTGACGGACCATAAGTAATCCTATAAGTATTTTTGCACCAAGTGTAATCCTATTTAATCATAGAAAATTATTTATTTAAGTTTTCTGGAAATCAATAATTTTTGGATCCTCTCGTAAAACTTCTAAAATTGGAGATTCCCTTTTTACAAAATAACCGATTCAATTGAAAAATTGAAAAAAGATTTATAAACGTATTTTTCTAATCAATTTAATATAAAAGATTATGTTAAATTTGTTAGAAAACCTAAACCTTTTCAATTTAATACTGTTGTGAGCTATAGTGTCCAGTTACGATATTATACCACGTAATAAAAAGCAAAAGGTTTAAGCAATTTAAAGATTTACCGCAAAAATTATAGTCATAACCTTCAGGGAATTTATCAGCTAGTATAATTCAGTTAGCAAAAATTGCTTTTCAACAAATCAGGGAAACAAATTTTAATCTTCGCAATTTCATTTTTCATTCTATTTTTTTCTATTCGTATTTTCTATTCGTCATTCTATTTGTATTTTTTTCATTTTTGTTTTTTATTACGTCATTGGTTAGAAATCTAAAATATTCATTTGAATTTTTTAAGTCTAAAATAAATTATGAAAATTTTCCTTTTTTAAAAGTTAAATCAATAGTTTTTCTTGCATTTTATTTAAGTTTCTAATTAATATAATAATTAGAACTGTAAAATATTTGGGTGCATCGTTTTTTAAATCTTAAATTTACAAATATTTAATTACTAAGACCTTTAAAATCTGAAATAATTGAAGAAGCATTTCACCATTGCAGTAAAAACAGGCTATAGAATTGCATGCAATATTTTTTTTAACTTACTTAATTTTATATCCCACAAATTAATCCGTCTTCGTTTTCAGTCAGTAAATGAAGAATGAATTTTCCAAAGATAAAAAATTATAAGCGATCCATACCTTGTTCATATACTAAAGCGAAAAATGAGGTTTTGACAAATTGTACATAATCTTATTTCCTTCGTCAAAGTTTCTGACAAATTTCATCCCCTGCCGTTTTATATAGATGTCATCGAATGTTAAGCTCCTCCCATTCGCCCTACGTAAACATAATCGTGTTTTCGGGACAAAATTGTATATAGGGGGTGTCATAATCGATATGACGCGCGATTGTAAGTATTTCAGATGACAAATACAGGGGGTAGTAACAAATTGAAAAACATCTAGTGAACGGAACGTTTTAAAGATTGTCCATTTGAAGTTGGAGCAATTCAACGATTTTTTTTAATGCAGACAAAATTGATCAAGAGAAGCACAAACTGTATACGCTTCAGTTTTCTTTCTTTCTTTTTTTTTAAATTTATAAACGGATAATGGAAATGTATCCTGTAATTGTATTTATAGACTGGCGAATATGTTTCAATCTATCTTAATGGACTCTTGGTGGCATTAAGGATTTGATGATTAACGGGAAGCATCTGCTTAGAAATTTTACTTTATCCTTGAATTAATAAATTGACCGAAGTTCGCAGAAAGATAATATAAAATTTTATGCATAAATTAAGGGTGAATTTAGGAAAAATAAATTCAACAATAACAATTTTATTAAAAAAATAATAAGTAATTTTTGTTTTAATTATTTTTAACTTTGAGTCTTTAATTTGGAATTTTTGTGGAATCTTGAAATCACTTTCGTATCGAATTCACTTCCAGATAGGACCATTCCTATGGGATTAAAATTTCCTTAAATTAATCGATTATACTATATTTAAGTTCTGAAAATAGCAGAATAAACATATCGTCATTGAGTTCAAACAATTCAAAATTTCAAAACTCTAACATATGTGGAAGTCAGTAAAAGATGAATTATAAAATTCCACCTTTATTGGTATGTAACAAGTCACTTGAAACAAAAGTGTGAAACTACAATAGAGAAATAATTTTATTAGAGAATAATAACATAATTTAAAGATTTCTCCTATTTTTGGACGCATATTTATGTAAAGCAATTTTAATATATAGTGAAAAAATATTTACTTTCAACAGACGATTTATCTGGAATTAATACATCATGAAATCTTTTTTTAAAAAAACATTATCCGTTTTAAGATAATTGATGTGCATAAGTAATATTCTCGTTTTCCCCAGACTTTAAGTTTTTAATTTAATTTCTGATATTTTGTCCTTAACAAAATTTCGTTCTCTTTCTTGTATTTCAATTCTAAAGAACATATACGAAACTATAGAATTAGATAAAGGGGGATTACTAAGGATTATAATGAAATAATTGTTTAACTAAATTTGTAATCAATATCATTCTATATGCTGCTTTTGTATGCTAACAGGAAATTTATCTACACCAAAAATATCACTTTTAGTATATTAAGGTGTGTTTCATGTTTTCAATGATATTTTTTCGAATATATTATAAAAATATATTGCTCATTGCTAAAGATATGAAAAAGACTGAAGATGAGGAATTTCTATAATTGTTCTCAAAACAATTCAACTTTTATTTTTTAATCTTCAATGATTATTGTGAAATAATCGTTTATCAACATTGTTTATGACATGTTCATTATTTCTTGCAATGCAACATTTTTGCCTAAAGTTGCTGCATAATAATCTCACTGTGATTTTTCTATTCGCAATGATTCAAATTATAATTACAAAATATCATATGACAATTCAGTTTTGAAAAGCGTATGATATCAAAATGCATTATCTCATTAGAGCCATCAACATTACTTTTCTTTAAGAATCCGAATCGGCAAGTTAAACTGCTAAAAAATTTTTAAAAAATTTATTCCAATTTTGATCACAGATTAAAAAAATTAATAAAAGTTAAAATACAAAAATAAATTCATTTTTTTTAACTTTCTCTTAGTCTTGTCTGAAAATATAGTTAAAAGAAACTAAAGTGTGAATATTAAAAATTCAATGACAGAAACATTTCTTGTGGCACATGCTACCAATGATACAGACGGGAGCGCGCGCACACACACACAATATTGGTTATAAAAGTCATATGTCCCAGTGATCTCCCAAATGTATTCCCATTGTTAATAAAATTACGTAAGCAAGAGTTTTGGCTGTTCCCTTTAAATTGTGATATTTTGTATTAATTTTATAATATAAATACGTTTAAATAATTCAATTTGAGCAGAACAAGTTCCATTCATTTTTTTTATAAAATTAAGCTAAGTTTTTGTGCAGAAAAATTACAGACTAGAAAGGACAGAACTTCTTTCTCTTTGTACTTGGGCATGGAGGTTGTGGTTTCACTTTCCAATTAATTGTATTTTTTATTGCAAAACTAAGACATACAAGAGTGAAATTTAATAAATATTCACCATTATTAATTATAAACTATTCATTTAAATATCTTACTTCCTTGAGGTGATAGAACAAATTTTTTCCAAAAGTAAAAATTTAAAAAATTTTACGAATTCTAAAAGTACAAAAAAGTTATACATTTTTCAATTGAATTTTGCTAATTTTTTAAACAATCAGTCATAACTCACTTATGAAGTAAAATGTGGAATAAAAAGTAAATCAAAAGGCATCTCTGCCTATCAAACTTTTTTTAGAAGGAGAAAAGGTAATAAATAATGAAAATCAAATAAAAAAACTAAATTATGCATTTTTTAAATTGAATTTTGCAAATTTTTACACAATGCCCCACTGAGTAACAATTTGATTATGAAGTGAAATATGGATTAAAAAGTAAATCAAAATGTATCTCCACCCATCAAATTTTTTTGGAGCAGGAGAAAAGGAAATAAACATTGAAAATTGAATGAAAAAAATAAATTATGCATTTTTTAAAAATTGGATTTTGCTAATTTTTACACACTTAGTAATAATTCAATTATGAAGTAAACTGTGGAAAAAGAAATAAATCAAAAGGCATCTCAACTAAAACAACAACAAAAAATAGGAGCAGAAGAAAAGGAAATAAATAATCAATATGATATAAACAATATGGTATACAGAAGCGATTTCATGGGAGATTATATCGTATCAACCAAGTTTAAGTAAATTAAAGCGCCGGTGTTTATTTTGTGCTCGTGAGTAGGAGACATGAAACAAAGTCTTCAGTTTGATTAATCAATGACCTATTTAATTAAATTAGGTAATTTGTTATCTAATGAAGGGCATTTTTTAATAAGAGATAATCTCTTTAGCTTGATAACCTCAAATGGACCCATAACTTAAGTCTTTGTCTTGCCTCAATAAAAATTAGATGGCTGCTTATGCTTTCTGAAGTGATGACAGGAAATGTTGAGCTGATTTTCGTACGTTCAACTCTTAATGTACTTTGCCTGCCAAGATTTCATTCAGAAAAATAAGAGCAGGTAAATATCTTCTATTTCAGACCCATCACCCACAAAATTTTCTAAGGGACCACTATGAACATTACATCAGCGGAATAAAAATCAATGGTCAAATGCATTAGCACGACACGAATTGTATATGTTTAACAGAACCAACAGTTTAGCAGTGATAAAAAGGCTTTAATAACTGAAATGCACGTGACAAACGTCTTTGGTTTAAGACCTTGACTTCTTAAGTCTAAAATGTAACAATGTCATCTGTGACATTCAGGGTGTTAAAATGCATTTTTGAGATCCCAGATTTCTTTCAACTTTTTATTGCTTATTTTAAAGTATAGTTGTGACTATGAATTTACTTCGATTAATAGCATGGTGATACTTTGTTTAGTAATTTATGGCAAATATTTATGAATTTCTATATTTAGCCTGAAATTTTTATCTATTATACAAATTTCTAAAAACAAAAACTACTCATTAAACCGAAGAAATGCACTGATTTTACTAATTTATATGAACAATCAAATATGTTTTCTTTTTAGTTCACTAAACCTTTTATCGTTTGAAAATTTTTTCCATTTTATTCATTTTAAATTCATTTGCTGAAGATTATTAACTCGTTTTGAAAGCATTCTAAATTAATTTTTAAAAGATTATCATCATATGCTTTTAACATTAGATTTCATGGATCCATTCTGCTTCAACAGGCGGAAACAGCAAACCAGGTCATCTGAGGTGAAATACATTAATCGAACTAATGGGACTTCTTTTTCTTAATATTTTCTCCGTAGTGAAGAAGTTGAATGCATTTCTGGACAAAATAAAACATCATTCATCTCTTAGATTTGGGTAACTTTATTTTCATCAATCAAATTTGAATTCGAAGAGTTTGTAAGTTCTTATTCGAATGAAATTATCACTTAGAAATTCATATTCTATTTCAAATATTCGTTAATTATTCTTGCAAGATAAAAGGTATTAAAATCACAACATTATTCTTTCTTACCCTTACAACTAAGAACTTTTTAAACACTACTTAGAATCAGCGAAGATTAGATCGTTAGTTATATGTAACTCTTTAAGAGTATAAACTGAATGTTCTAACCTGCGGATCCCTCAGTAAGTTAGCAAACTTTCAACCAGCGTAAAGTTTTTATAACGATAAATAGTCCTTACATTTTAAATAAAATAAATACTCTGATATAATAGAAAGACATTTTAGTTTAAAGATTTACGAATAATCTATGTTTTTTTTACAAAATTGTGGCATATATTCCATTTAGATTATGTGCAAGTTTGGTTATATTATTTGTTATCACAGGGTTGTTACTTGTTTTTAATCAAAAGTAATTTTAAATGACAAGAGGAGCCTTCTCAATACTTCGAGTTTGCTAAGGTAAAGTACACAGGGTGATTACTATACGAACGATGCGATGAATAAAGAAACGATTCAATCAATAAATATCACTCCTTTTCTTGAAAGGTCAGTCAAATATGAACTGTTACAAACCTTTGAAATTAGATATTTTGTAACAGGTGATGTCAATATTTGTGTCTGTTCACCATCAATATCGATTTAATTTTGTTTTTTTGCAGTGCAAACTATGTTTGTCCCTTTCCCATATTAAACCAAATCCTCTGACACTCTTTTAAATACTAGAGGTTAGGGCATTCTAAGGCCGCAAACTTATCTTCTTAAATTGCAAAGTTGTTGGTCATTCAGCAATTATTTTAAGTCAAATCCCAATCAGATGGGAACAATGGTGTTTTCATTGCACTTCAGCCGATTCCGAAATTATTCTCAACTGAAAGTTGAATAGAAAATTCAAGAAATACATATCAAACAGAATATTTCGCATCTTGTTACCTAAAAACTAATACCGTAAATATTTACTTTTTGTCAGTAACTAATATTTTATTAGTGTAATAATTGTAGCTAAAGGAATTAAATCTCAAAAAGCAAATAGTTTATATTTAAATAAATTTAATTTCATTAAAAAAATCACTAACTCTATTGATTTTTGTTGAATTTATATCATTTGAATAAAACAAAGAATTTTTAGCATGCTTATAATGCAAGGAGTGGTGAAATCAGCTGTCTATACTTTTAAGATATTAAACCACTCACCCGATTTTAGTCAAGAAATGGTCGTACTGAACTAAAATACAATAGATTAGAAAATCTTTTAAAAATATTGCTGAGTAAAGAAACGATTCAATAAATAAAAGATCGCTTCTTTTCTTAAAAGTGCAGTAAAAGTTGAACTGTTTAATTTACAAATCCATTTATTTTTCCCAATTATTTCATTGATAAGTGATCGAAACAATTGATAGAAGTAACAATCAGTATAAATTTTTATTTGAAACTTTTGAAAAAATGTTGTATGACATAATACTGATACCTTGCATAATACTGATTTGTCGACATCTTCATTGAATTTTTCGAATTAAAAAATATTCATAGGTTTTTATCTTCAAACAACATTTGAGGTCATTTCACTCCTTGTTTCATTCATTTTACCATTTCATAATAAATAAGATACCCCAATTTAAAATTTTAATAATTTTTTTAAATATCGATTACTGCTTTTCACTCTTCATTATCTTGTTTGGAGCAGTATGGCGAAATAAATGGCCCTTATGCCATAAATCCCACATCAAACAGAAATATTCATCATGCCTTTGCTAAAGAATATGAAAAAATAAACAGAATTTTCATCCCTTTACTTTAAATTATGGAAGAAAAATATGCAATAAGATAATTACATAAAAAATAAAAAATGGTTCAGATTTCATTGCAATTATTTAAAGTTTTGTTACAAATATTGGTAGAAAACATTTTTTAAAAAAATCTCAAAATTAAGGAAAAAATTGAAGGACAATTAAAATAACATCAGTGAAAAAAATATATATTTTAAATTTTGAACATGTTTTTAATTGATTATATTTCCGGATGTTATTCCTGAAAAAGGCAGAATTTCGCTTAATTTTCAATTAATTAAAATTCCAGATAAAATATTTTAAAAAATCGTTCCAAGGCGTACAATTCTATCCTCCTAAGTAATTCTGTGTCAAATTTTGTAACTCTAGACCCAACGGTCTGCCCTGTAAAGCACATCCACTTTTATTACTAATGAAGATGTTATTTGAGTGCATATCTATTGTATGCACGAATGATAGAAAAGGGGAAGGGGAAGCAACGAAACAGAAATTAGTTTTAGAAAATTTCCAAACCAAATTATATATATATCTGTAACTCTATCAGTTACTTTTTAACTACTTTTTTGCTGTTATAAAACCAGCCTTACTAAGAATGCTCTTAATGCAAGTCGCATTCCCGTCACATATATATAATCATATGCACAATTTTTTAAGGTTTTTACGAACTTTCTGATTAATATGTATGAACAATTATAATCTTAATTAAAAATGTAAAGAACTGATCACAATTATTGCCCAAAATATAGTTTTATACAAGAGATAAAAAAAAAAAAGAACTGTTACCTCTATTCCTATCGAAATTAAACAAGGATTAACACTGAGAAAAATTTGGATATATATCAAAATATATTTCAGCAGTTTTGAAAATCTGACTCTTGCATAATGGCCTAAATTTAACAAGTCTTTAACAGCTTAACTGTTTTGCCCGATTGCAATACGTGCATCGATTTATCGAATTTTGAGAGTTGTAAGCAAAAAATAAACCATTCATAACGATTATAATTCAATATTAAAATTATAGGTATGGTAGGGTACATAGGTACAGAGGTATGCCAAATATTCAATGGATTTGCATTTGAATCAAAATAAGAAAATATTCCCAAAATAGAAGGTGTCATCTTATTAGATAGTAAAGAAAATAAAACAGTTAAGGGGTTAATGAGGGCTCTTTTAATGTAAATACTTAAAAGAGACAGTAAAGCATCATTTAATTTTTTTTAAATATTAGTAAAACATGTCATTGCAAAAATGTAGATATATATTACAAAAAGTAACATTACAGAGTTGTGTTTGATTTAAAGTTTTCAATGAATAAAACATAACTTCTTAATTTAAGATTTTCTAGAATTTACTATCAGAACATTTCTTTTAAAATAATTCCCACTTCAATAACAATATACTTCCAGGGCAGAATGATTTCAAAACTTATTCCGCTTTTTTCAGACCCTCTTAATAAAAAATACGAATTTTCATCTTCATAGCAAATAAATATATACGTGCAGAGAATGAAGATTGGCGCTCGGATAAGAATCTTGTTTTCTTTCAATTTATAAGTTGAGCAAACAATTTAGGCGACAAATAAGTTCCACAAAAGGTGTCATCGACCGGAAATTGGAAAAAGGGTATACGAATTATATTAGCACTGAAAATTCACTTATCCTGAAAAACGAGGGACCACCTTTTGTAAAAAATATTAAGATCTTAATAAAACATTTTATCTTCTTTCTTATACAAAATGATGAAATTTTACTTCAAAGTATTCAAGACGGTTGAACCATTTTATACAAATGAATTCATTGGTTCACAAACCGTTCGCTGTGAACACAAACAGATTCGCAGTTCTAATTTCGAGTGCGAACCTCCCAAAAGACTGCAAACCTCGAAATATTTGATGTAGTAACAATGGATTATCTTACATGTTTTTGTTACTGAATTATACAAATATTACTTTATTAATACCAATGTTGTAAGTTTTATATGAATTTCATTTTTTTATCATTAAGAATAATTTTATACAGTATTAGTTTTATAATACTTAATTTGCAACTGTTATTCTATTTTTTTAAATATTTATAACTGGGTATCTTTGCCAACAAACTTACCCAGCTATTTCCGGCTGTTAAATTTTTTGATTCAGAATGCATAATTATTTAAAAGGTCACAATTTTTTGATACGATTTATGAATTGAGGAAAATTTAAGTTTATGTGAAAAAGAATAATTTTTTTGTGTTTTCGTTTGAAATAAGGTATTACAATATTGTTTCAAACGAAATGGAAGAATGTGATCAAAGTTTACACAAATCATTAGGAGACAAGAAAAACTGCAAAATATCTATATCATTAAACATATGGAATGAAAAAATAACGTGAAAAAATTAAAGGAAATAATATGAAAAAAATTAAATTTCCGAAAAAATATATAGAAAAACTATTCAAAATATCAGTTAAAAGAAAAACCGGAATTTTCAAAACAATAAATATGGTGAGGAGTAAAAGTTTTTCATGTGGTTTTTTATTCGATTTACTTACAGAAACAATAAAAATAATTCTTATTTCCCACTATACTATTATATTACAGAAACAATAAAAATAATTCTTATTTCCCACTATACTATTATATTACAAAAACCAAAGCTGAGCGATTTATAAAATTCGAAGTAATATTTTAAAATTTCCATTGATTATTTAATTGACATCTTAAATATTTGAGAAGAGAAATTCATAAAATTTTTCGCATCAAACATTTAAGTATTAGTCGAAACATTACTGGATAAAATAACAGCAATTTCCGTTTAGTTTCGCACTTGTACATCGAAATATAAAATACACTCTACTTAATACTTTTGAGAACCATCTCAACGTAATACATGGATTAGCTGAATTTGAAATATCGCTAAAATGAAACAAAACTAATTTTCTATAATTACTCATAAACATTAATATGACAATTTTCTTCCCAGAATAGTCGTAAGATGAAAACAGAGAAATATAATGCATTCATTCGGCAAGCTCTAGCAAGTTTGAACAGTATGTTGATCGCTTCCCCAGTTCGGCTTCGGAACCGGAGAGTTTCAGGTTTGAGAGCCATTTCCACCGAAAAACCGTTGTGTAAGCGGGTCTGGTGCGCATTAAATCCGTCGGAGTCAAGCGTCCTCCCGTTGCTGTGGCGTGGATGTTTGGAGAGGGGGTGCCAGTTCACGTAACGTCCTCGCCATCTGACAGCAATTCAAAATTACGAGGTCAGTCCCAAAATAGCCCCAGTGTTGCTTTAAAACGGCACGTTAGTATAAGTAAAGTAAAAAATCTCCCAGATATGGAGATGAAAACTTATGATCAAATGTAATAGGATCAAGAGAAATGTACGAGATGTTTTCAGGCTATCCCTTTCATTTCCATGGCTAGACATCGGATTGTTTCTGACATCGAAGTCTCTGTCAATATTTCACAAATGCAAATTTATTTTCAACCGGGGGCGGTACTCTTAATTTCAACCAATTACATTGTTGTATTGCATTATGTACATACAATGTGTATATTATATAACAATTAAATACATGTGTTACATTATGTATATACAACCCAGCGATGTTAGATTAAATGTTTTAATATTCAGAAGGGCTGAGCCTTTAAGTTTGAAAGAGAAAATATAAACAAATACTACCAAATTATTGCCTTTGATATTTGAATCGTTTTTTCTTGCATTTTTCAAATGCAGTTCTAAATGTCAATCCTAATACATTTTTATAATAAATGATAAAGTTTCATTTGAGACATCATGTTTCATCATATCGTTGATCCAATAGTTTAGTATTAACACATTTTATGGTGGTTTAAATCGAAACTACCTTCTAATATGCAAGGAAGTCATTGACATCTTAGTTGAACATTCATACTTGTTAAATCATGATAACTACACTATCTACCAATAAGTAATTGTACACCTGTGATAAAAGAGATAAACACAACTTATTCATATTCACTAGTTGGGAGAGTCTCTTACCTGAGGCAATTACAGCCTTAATCCTCCGGAGCATGCTTTCCACAAGTGGATGATAGACTGTGATATTTTCTTCCACTCTGCTTGGAGAGGACATGTAAGTTCTTTCACCGATTTTGGACAGTTGCTGCACCCGTTAAATCGGCGATCCCACTCGACCCAGATGTTTCTATAGGATTCAAGTCTGGATTCTGAGTAAATCAGTCCAATCGGTTCACCATATTGTCATCATATCCATCCATGGTGGACTTAGCAACATGGCAAGTGGCGTTATCATCCTAGAAATAACAACAATCCAATCCGTAAAATTGCCACAGCGTAGGAAGCACATTGTTGTCTAGAATAGTGGAGTAGAAGTCACCGTTCACCTTACCATGAATTGGGATCAAGGGTCCCAGTCCATACCAAGAGAAACATCCCCAGACCATAATTCCATTCTACTGGGTCGAAGTGTGTTCCGAAAATCAACACTCATCATCCACCTCTTTATAGTAAGAGCCACTGGGGATTTTGGAATTTTTAACTCACCAGATATGCCCTTTAAGGAACGACCATTTCTATGATATCCAACAATTACACCTTTTTCGACGTCAGACAGCTCTAAATATCGAGGCATCTTGCATGTGACTAATGCCAATGCTGTTTCCTACATGATATTTAAGTACAGAAGGCGTGATTTAGATCAGGACCTCAGAGATCCTTATTTTCACGGGTGTCCAAATATTGTATGGTAGATAGTGTATTTTTATAATTTTAACGCATTCTCATGAGATTTTAACTTTTCTTGGTACTCTAACTACAAGCATTATATTAATAAAAAAAAAGGGGAAAATTGCCCTAGTTGGATAGGTAAACTGTGTAACAAATATATGTAAACTATGACAAGAAGTTGACATAAGATTGTTTGATACTTAATGTTAGAGTTTTGATTCCCTCCGGTGGAGAAAAGGGAAAATTCTGTTTCCCTAACCAGAGACGCCGACGCGGCGACATGTACACTCTCTCTCTCGTCTTTGTGTTGTGGTAGCTTAGAAATGTCTGTGTCCATATATGTGTGAAAATAAAACCTATGAAAGTTTCAACTCCTGTTTCGTCATTAATGGAATTGTCATGCATTGACTGAACATCGTGTTGTACCCTGGACGTGATATGTTGAAATTTGGAAATTGGAATTTTTTTGGAAATCACGACAATTTGGAGGAAGCGCAGTGAGGAGCTGAAACCAGAGGTGGGCACATTTATTATATGTTCTAAGCTTTTTTGAATTATTTACTTTAAAATGGATATTAATAGATTAAAGGAAAAAAGGAAAGGATTACGTACTATCTTCACGAAACATTTAACTAAAATAAAAAATTCCTTAAACAAAGAAATTTCTAATGAATATACGAAAGAAACAAAACTTAATGAGCTTGTGAGTTTAAAAGCTCAGCTCACGGAAAAATCGAAGGATTTAATTAGCTTGGATGACGGTATTCAATCGATTATAGATTTAAGCGAAATGGAAGGAGAAATGGAGTCATGCGAAGTTTACAAAGACAAATAGAAAATTTGAGGGATATTCCACAAGTAAGGACAAACAGTCTAGTTACAAATAATGCGGAAAATGTTATCCCCTTAAGAAATCAAAGTGTTAATTTACCGAAATTAAATATACAAACTTTTCAGGGCGATTGCAGTCAATTTATAGATTTTTGGAATTCCTTTGAAGTCGCAATTCATAAAAATGATTCATTAACAAAAATTGAGAATTTTTGTTAATGAATCATTTTTAATGAATCAAAATTTACTTATCTAAAAACGTATCTTCGTGGAATTGCCTTAAATGCTGTATCGGGATTTTCATTAACTGAGCAAAATTATGATGCGTCGATACAGTTATTAAAAGAAAGATTTGGCAGAACAGATATAATCATATCTTCTCACATGCATAAACTTTTATTGATTGATCCAGTAAAAACTTGCTCAAATGTAACAGGCTTAAGAAAAATGTATGATGCAATAGAAACCCAAATTAGATCGTTGCAATCATTAAATGTAGCTACAGGTACTTATAGTAACCTATTGTGCTCTGTAATACTACAAAAGCTACCCGAAGAATTAAATTTAAATTATAATCGTCAACGTAAGGCAGGCGAATTGTTTGATATCACTAATTTAGTAGAATTCTTAAGAATTGAAGTAGAATGCAGGGAAGCTTCTTTATTATTATCAAACCCTAAAATTTTTAATTTAAAGGAGTATTCATTTAGAAACAAAATTGATCAAAATTACAAAAATTGATATTCTTCGCATACGAATGCCTTAACGACATACGCTGATTAATTTCACCATAAATATGAATCAAATCGTAAATTTAATCCAAAAGGAACTATTATCCTTCTTCCGAGGCCAGAATGAGTAATAAAAAATGTATCTTTTGTACTGAAAAACACATGAGTCATGATTGCTCACTTAATATTAATGAAAAGAAAAAATTGGCTAAAGGAAAATGCTTTATATATTTTCAGAATCACATAAGAAAATTCTGCAATAGTAACTATCAATGTAAACTCTGAGGTTCTTTTTCGCATAATTCCTTAATTTGCGAGACCGCAATCAGATACCGAAACTAAGAATATTTCCCTTCCAGTCGAAATAGGGACTTTTATCCCAAAAGAAAATAATACCGCTTCTACCATGATATCTTTCAGCACCGAGCAAAATAAAAGAAAAAAATGGGAATGGGGAACTTGCGCTCAATAAATAATTCCCTACCCCTATTGCATTGTAGGTTTACTGGGATTTGGAGCACATCTAGAGGGGTGGCGGTTTATTCGTAAACCCAGTTTTGAATAGCTGCATTTCCGGTCGGGCTAATTGGTGATAAGGGAATTGCAGAAGTAAAGTGCACAGCATCCTGTGAAAATATTACTCCAAAGGAATCAAAGCTAAAAAATTTCCATTTTGGAAATTAAATAAAGGTGGAAATACAAAAATAAATAAAAATCACAAATATTATTTTCAAGTGCAGGGCTAGAAAAAAAAATACAATAAGAATGTTTTCGTAGCTTTTTCCCCTCTGGATATATTTATAACTGTATTTTTTTAAATACATATATAATTCAGAAATCGATGCTATTTTGTCTGTATTTTTTTTTTTTTTGTAAAAATTTTATTTCATTTTGCATTTATGAGATCTTGTACATACATATATCTTATTCATATATCTTGCAATAAATGATAATTAATTCTATTATTAATAGAAAAGTAAGACTGTTTTTATCAGAAAAATAAATAGCAGAATTAAATTCATTTAAAAAGAAGTAAGATATAAGATAATCTATAGCTGTTTTATATACTAATATTTGAACAATCTTATATTTCTGAATGAATTTACTTGAAAATCGCTATTATCTATTCTCATAAAAGGTGGGAAGTGTGTGTGTGTGTGTGTGTGTGTGTGTGTGTGTTACAATAGTTCACTAAGAAATATCATTAAGAAACTAGCCGCCTTTGGTGACCAGCAGTTCGCCAGTGTAAACGATCTCTAAAATTTTCAATTATATATTTTATGTAACTTGATCTCTTAATAGCTTTTTCTGCAAAATATTTAGCTATCAAAGTTTCAGATTTTGATAGTCATAATTCAGTCATACTATTATGTAGACCTTAAACAGCTCTGTTCATTGTATTACTTACTAATTTCTATCAGAGCTCATAAAATTTGCACTTTAAATTAGAGTGGAAATGTTATACTGCAATTAATATAAAAACATTTTTTACTGAAACCAATCACATCTTTTTTTGAATATGAAAACTGAATACAGATTCGCTCAGCATTGAAGTTGTATATGCAATGCAGAAGAATTTTTGTAATTTTTACAATATCTTAAAGAATTACTCAACAAAAATTTCTCTAATTCATCGTAGTTTTTAGTTTTACTTTCAAAACATTTAAATGATGCAAATGAAAATATTATTTGACTTCAGTCAATAAATGTTCTTAAGAAAAATAATGAAGTTGAAATTTTACACAGTCCTTTTGTTCTAAGGAGTCATATTCTGCGAAATACTCTTGACACTTCAACTCTTAACTCAAGTTCAATAAATAAACTTTCTATCTTCTGCGATCAAATATGTCAGCTTTTACATATCAATATTAGAACAATCAATATTTTCATAATCATAGGGCAATCACTGTTGAGAAATCCTGGTAAAAGATTAGCGTATCTTCTTTGAAACGAACTATGAAGTGTTCTAAAATCGCTAATTTTTACAGAAGAGTGATATTCAAATTTCATGAATTATTTAGTTTTAGTGAGTGATTTAGTTGATTGAAGCTCAAAGATTTTTATTTAACCCTTAGCCCTCCGAAAAGTAATTAGATGCACAAATATTTGCCGAATAAGAGAACTTGTTCATTGCTCTAAAAAATTAATATATCTAAATTTTTTAAAGTTGAATTTTCCCAGAAAATTAATCTACATTTTTTTATCACTCTTAAGTATTTTTTGCAGTCAAAATTTAATAAAATAGTTAAATAAAACGTAAAATGATGCACTGCCTTGAATGGTTCCTGAAAGGAGGAATCGGAGTACTAAGTGTTAAAATATTGATGTCTCAAAAAATTTGTTAAATATGATTCAAAGGATAATGTAAAAGGGTAAACATGTAAAAGGATTACCTATGCAAAAATTTAAATTTGTTAATTCGTCGGAGCATTTATTAACTCAAGTAATATAAAATAATTGTTTAGTTCATTTGGACTATTTTGTTAGTATATGCGTGCCCCTGATTAAAATTAACTAGGGCACGATTATAATGATTATCCAATAGATACATTATACCATGTTTACCTTAAATTTAGCTGTTTTATTTAATTAATAATATAGTTATTGTAAAAGTTCATAGAAGTCTTTTCCTCCATTTACTTTTTAGAAAATATATTTCAAATTTTTTCGCTTCATACAGACACTTGCTGAAATTTACACTTCCATATATTTAATTTACAATATAGTTGATTCATTTTTTTAATTTGAACTTCTGACAATGTGATGGCAACAGGTTGATAAAAGCTAATTTTTTTCCATTGACATGCTCGTGCAGATTTATTTTTATTTTGTGCGAAATACATTGTTGAAAAATATAGTTAATATATTTCTTTAAAAACTCGTTAAACATCGAAACTTAATTTGTAGATTAAAGCATTGATATCATTAAAAAGATAATTTTTTGAGTATTATCTTAATGCAAAAATCAATTTTGTGTTATAATTTTTTCGGAAGTTAAAGCGTTGTAATTTTTATGAAATGCATCCATTTTTAAATCCTGTTACTCAATAATGTAATATATTATTGTATGTATAAGGATCAATGTTAGTGAAATGAATTAATATTAGATAAGAATGTTATCTGTAATGCGCATAAAGAATGCTGAATGAGAAAGTTTTTGTATTAGTTGAATTGTAAACACTTTCGTTTTTCAAGTTCCCATTTTTGTTGAGATTACTGAAAATTAAAAGAGATGCATTGAACAAAAAGCGGAATGTTATAAGGTTTTTAGTACAGTAGTAAATGTTACATGTCCAATAGAATTTGAAGTTCAATACGCTCTTGTGAGTAAGCGATCAAGAATAAGCTTAGTAAATTTTAATAACCATAAATCTGATTATATAAAATTAAGTTGGTCACTGCTTTCATAAAAACTTTTAAAAAATGCTTTTTAATATATATTAGCATTTGTGTAACAATATATTTTACAACTATTTTTCTTCAATTCATGTTTATATAGGAGTAATCATAATTTCTATTTTGAAAAAAGCGACGTTCTTACCAAATTATTTAATTGAATCTCAAAACTTTTTTTTTAAATTTTAGTTGCATACAAATGAACAAAAATTGCTGATAAGCTTTCAGAAATGCGGAACAGTCTTGACTATGCTGAATGTCAGATAGATAAATGTTTGTAGTTAGTTTATCTTTTTTGTTAAATGTAAGTGACCATATTATGCATATTGTGAAATATTGAAAAAGAATTATCTAGAAATTATATTCGTTTTTTTTTTTTTAATTTCTAACGCCTTTTTATTATTTTCATATTTTTTTATGTAACACGGTTAGATGTTGCATTTAAATGTCGTTTGCGGTACATTGGATTATGTATAGTTAAATCTGACAGTAAATAAGCTATAAAATGAAGTAATATATTTCAGATTTAAAGGAATTTCAGTAATTATCAACATTTTCTTATTGAAAATGTTTGTTTTTTTTCTTTCCTCCTGAGAATTAACCAGCAGCTGTTTTTCATTTTGTTAAATAAAGTTAAACCGAAAGAGACATTAAAATTAAATCCTGATAAAACTAAAAACTATAATTCATTTTATTAGATTAAATTTGTATTATGCTAATCAGAATTATTGTTTTTATAAATGTCTTCCGTGTGGGAAAATTATAAACTTGTTCCTTTTTAATAAATACATTTTTAAAGCACATTTCTCACACTTTATTATTTTCAACACTCGTCTGAAATGTGGTAAGGGTCATCAGCATTTTTCTCACGGAAATTTCGTTTCGTTATCAGAAACAAGGAGTATCCTTCTCTCTCTCTCTTATAGTGATTTGATTACCATTTGGCGTACATTGTAAAATCGCCAAATCTTACATGCAAGGATAAAGTTTATAATGTGGTAGCCTTTTTTAAGTCTTGAGCGGAAAAGACTCCTTTTAATGAGGTAGGGAGGAATTTATCGAGCGCAAGTACCTCACAACCGAAAAAATAGGGTTCTTGGATCGTTTTTATTACAAACATTTTCAGCTGTAGTGAACGAAAAAAGAGGAAGGAGGACGTACTTGCGTTGCATGTTGGATTGCGGGGCCAATAAATCCTTCATCTTGAGAGAGGTGGTCGAGGAATCGGGATTGAAAGCAGTGGGCAGGGAAGTTCTAGCTATTCACACTTTCGGAAGTGAAACCGCTGAGCGTCGTGTTTACGATATAGTGGAGATTACGTTAAGGAATGTACAACACCCGACTCGGTGTGTTGCAATACAAGCGGTTGTTTTTGACTCAATTATTTCGACGAAAATTCATACTTCATTGCGGTTTGTTAGAAACATAGCGTTGGAAAAGGGAATTGAGTTAGCAGATGTTAGTACTTCTGAGAGGATTGATGTCTTGATTGGTTCGGATTATATTTCAGAGATTTTAAGCGAAAGGAATATAAGGATTAGTAAAAGATTGATTGCAGCTGATAGTATTTACTACTGGAAAAGGAGATGGGAATTGATTGTAAGGAGATATCTGCTAACCATTTGATCGTCGAGGGTGAGGAATCTAGTTTTGATAGGGTAAAAGATTTGTGGTTATTAGAAACGATTGGGATAAATGCGGATAAAGGAGTGTCTCTTTCAGATAAAGAAACTTTAAAATCGTTTCAACAAAATACGAAGTATAAAGACAAAAGATACGAAACTCGTTTGTTAGGGAAGGAGGATAATAAGGCATTACGCAGTAATTATGAAATTGCAAAACGTCTTTTATTCGGTTTAAACAAAACATTAGATAAAAACAAATAAATACGATGGCATAATTAAGAAACACTTAAGAGAAGGTATTATAGAAAGAGTAGATTTGAATTTAGACCAATTATAAACACAGGTTATTTTCTTCCACATCATGCTGTAATGCGAGAACGGAAGGATAGTACAAAGGTTAGGATTGTCTTTGACGCATCATCAAATGGAAAGGGCGCGTCATCATTAAACGATTGTTTAGAGAGTGAACCGAACTTAAATCCTGATTTACTTGAAATCTTGTTACGGTTTAGGTTACACAAAATTGCATTTAGTGCAGATATTCAACGCGCATTTTTAGAAGTAGGGATCACCGAGAAAGATAAGCAGTTTCTAAAATTCTTATGGATAAAAGAGGATTGTCCTAATCCGGTTTCAGCCCTCACAATATTGAAACATTCCAATATAAAACAGTCACCTTTGGAGTCAAATGCAGCCCATTCTTACTTGCCGCAGTTATTAAACTGCATTTAGAAAAATTCGAAAGTGAATACGAAGAAGTGTGTAAAATATTGAGCTATTTGTACGTAGGTGACCTAGCAGCTGGCACGTCAAGCGTTTTCGAAGCTATAAAATTGAGCAAAGAAATGATTTTCATTCTAAGTCAGGCCAGCATGAATCTTCGAAGATGGGCTACGAACTCCCCAATTCTAAATGAAGCTTGGAAACAAGCTAATGTTGACCGTCGTGAAACATCCGAAGAATTAGGTGTGTCATTAAAAATTCTTGAACTCATTTGGGACAATATCAACGATAAATTTACCACAGACATTCATCAAATTTCTAAGATTAAGGACAGTAATCTTTCAAAGCGAATGATTCTGAGCATCTGTGGGATGCTGTTTGATCCATTGGGGATGATAACCCCTTTTACTGTCAGAATGAAGTTGTTACTACAGAACACCTGGGAACGGGAGCTGAAATGGGATGAACCCCTACCACCGGACATTCAAGAGACATTTCTGTCCTGGCGGGATGAGGTAAAAACTATCCCTCAGATTTCATTGCCTCGTCCTTACTTCCTTGATGCAGAGACTCCAATGGCTGAAATTCACATTTTCTCCGATGCAAGCTCAACGGCTTATGGTTGTGTGGCCTACTTCAGGAAAGTGACCAACGGGAAGGTGAACTCCAGTTTCATAGTGGCGAAATGCCGCCTAGCTCCATTAAAAAAATTGAGTCTGCCCAGACTCGAACTCATGGGAGCCCTTGTTTCTGCCAGATTAGCAGAATACTTAAAACGAGCATTTCCCTGGATTTCATCTGACCACATCTTCTTCTGGTCGGATTCGCAAATCGGCCTTCAATGGATAAAAGGAGACCCTCTACGATGGAAGGAGTTTGTGAGAAATCGCGTACGGGAGATCCAGAAGAAAACCCAATCGAGACCAGTGGAATTACTTCAGAGGAAAGACGAACCCCGCAAACAAGTTAACCCGAGGACTGTCTATCCGAGTGTTAGCGCAAGATGATGTTTGGTGGCATGGTCCAGACTGGTTGTTTAACCCAGATCTATGCCCTGACAACACAGTGAACAGCGAATTCAACGAAGTTGAAGTAGCAAACGAATTAAAGAAAGACTATGTTCCAGTGAGCAACCTAGTAATGACTATAACCGGAACTAATTGTGATGATTTTCTTGATGAACTTCTCAAAATCACAAATGACTATGTAAAATTTATTCGTATTATTTCATATATCTTTAGATTTTCGGCTAATTGCAGGTACCCTCAGTCAAGGACTGCAGGGCCCATTACGGCTGATGAAAGGATTCAGGCAGGAAACCAATTAATCCGAATAGTTCAACGTGGTAAGTTTAAGGAGGAAATGAGAGATTTGAAAAGAGGTAAGAATGTTTCAAAGAAAAGTAAACTGTCAACCTTAAATGTATTTTTGGACGAAAATGATATTCTAAGAGTGGGAGGCAGGTTAAAAAATTCCAAATTAAATGTTTATTCAAAATATTCTATTGTGTTACCATCGAATCATATTTTAACTTACAGCTTTGTTGTATCAAGTAAGTCAGAAATTTTCGCCATATTGTAACATAATTGTAAAAAGGTGGTATTCAATTGCATTACTTGTGTGAAAAACAAACCTGTTTTAACATCCCAATTGATCGTGTAACTCCTAATCATGCATTCAATATTACTGGTATTGACTTTTCTGGCCCATTCTTCATAAAATTCAAAAATCAGCGAAAAGGTATATTGAACAAAGTTTATGTTGTAATTTACGTATGCTTATGTACTAAAGTCTTGCATCTTGATTTCCTAACTGATCAAACATCTGACTGTTTTATTGCAAGTTGAAAGCGTTTCTTTGGAAGGAGAGGTAAATGTGCAAAAATTCTTACTGACAATTCCAAAACATTTGTCGGTGCAAACAAAAAGAACTTAAAAAGCTGTATAATTTTGTCAACTCTCCTGATCTATGTTTAAGTGAATTTTTAATTTCAGAATCTATTGAATGGAAGTTCATTCCACCTAAATCACCTAATTTTGGAGGTATTTGGGAAGCCGGAGTAAAATCCTTTAAATTCCATTTAAAACGCGTACTAGGAAATCAAAAACTAACTCTGGAAGAATTTCTAACAATTTTGGCTGAAATTGAAGGCGTCCTAAATTCTAGACCCCTTACTCCGCTTTCTCCAGAATTCGACGATTTTGAAACTTTGTCACCTGGTCATTTTTTGATTGGCAGGCCAATTAATGGAATTGCCGAACCATTCTTAACTTAAATGAAAATCGATTAT
Organism: Argiope aurantia; assembly: GCA_026543865.1. NCBI lineage: Eukaryota > Metazoa > Arthropoda > Arachnida > Araneae > Araneidae > Argiope > Argiope aurantia. The sequence goes on along the minus strand of JAPMOR010046490.1, from coordinate 139,694 downwards.
CAAAATGGAAAAAAATTACAAAATTTTCTCAAAGTATATGGAAAAGATGGAAACGCGATTATATTTGCAGTTTACAACGACGTTACAAATGGAAATTCAAAAGGAATGATGTAAAACTCGGAACACCTGTTCTGATAAAAAATGAAAATTTACCTGGAACAAAGTGGTTGTTAGGAAGAATTACTGAAGTTTTCCACACTAATGACAACCAAATTAATGTAGTCAATATTAAATTACCAAATGGCAATATCCTAAAACGAAATGTTCGTGATATAGCTATTTTACCCTCTGGAAATGAAATGTATTAATGCTGTTGTTATTTGTTTTAATTTATATATATATATATAATATAAATTCCATTATATATATAATATAATATAATGGAATTTAATAATCAGAATTGTATTTGTATTTATACTAATTGTATAATTTGCATTATTGTGAATTTATTGTTTTATTGTAACTATAGTATGCAATTTTATGAAGGTCTTCATCCGGGGGATGGATGTTAGAGTTTTGATTCCCTCTGGTGAAGAAAAGGGAAAATTCTTCCCTTTTCTAACCAGATGTTTCTAACCTAATTCCCCTAACCAGATGTATTCGAGACGCCGACGCGGCGACATGTACACTCTCTCTCTCTCTCTCTCTCTCTCGTCTTTGTGCTGTGGTGTGCTTGTGTGGTAGCTTAGAAATGTCTGTGTCCATATATGTGTGAAAATAAAACCTATGAAAGTTTCAACTCCTGCTTCGTCATTAATGGTATTGTCATGCACTGATTATGATGCATGATTTATATGTTGTTCTCCATTTAATTATTTATATTACACTGTCAAACCAATAAGAATTTGGCACTTGATATTTGGTTACATTTTTATTTTCCCAAGTGTTATTGCTTCATTCAAAATCCAGCATTAGTTTATGACTTAACTATAGACTTCTATTCATTCTCCTTGACATGAAAAAAAAACAAAAAACTGCTGCATGAGTTAGCAAGAAAAATTAATTCTTCCCAAACTATAATTTATTTGCTCTAATTTTTATTTTTCTTATATTAATTCTTAGAACTTCATTACAAAACATTTATATAATGAAACTATAGGGTGACCATACAATAACCTGCCTATTTAGAGGCATTTACAATTAAAACTAATAAATAGAATGAAGTCAAATTCCATTAAAGACAAAAAAAATCATATAAAAACATTAGTATTACTGGAATCAAAACATTAGGATCCCAAGGCTCATGCGGAACATTTTCAATATGGCGCTTTTCCATTTATACAATATATTGTACTGTGCAATTTTTTCCCCTGTGTCTCCCACAGTCGATATATGCAATTTAGTTCTATTCTGTTCATTAGTTCACAGTTGCCTCCAAACAAGGAAATTTACTTTGTCATTCTTGTTTAGGATTGATTGATTCAACAGCCATGTTTGGCTCTGTTGCAAAAAGTATACAAAGTATATATATAATATATTGAAATTATAAACATGCTGAACAGTCGAGCTTTCTATAATTTGTATAATATATTAGTTCAATGTCTAACATTTAATTTTAATCAGTGTCATTTCTGTTTAAATTATTAATTGAAAAATATAGTAATTTTATTTCTTTAAAGTAGAGATTGATTCCTTTCCTATATTCAGAATGTCAATAACAGGCTGCAATGTTATGAATATTCTTAACTTTTAATCAACAAAAAAATTATTATTAATCTTTGGCTGGTTGTGATGAGCGAGGATAAAACCTGAGACCTTGTGGTTTGCAGTCCAGTAACTAAACCATTATGCAAAAGCAATTGCTCGAACAGCGTAGTTGTTAACTGGCTTATATGCTATTCACCACAAATCTTTTATTTGTTTTATATTTTGAAGCATACTGAGAAAGCTTCAAGTATGGACATGAAATTCTTCATAATATGTCTTAACATCTAGAAAAACACTATTAAAAAAACTTATATCCTCCAATACATTAGCAGGAAATTACATTTAAACAATTTTATGTAACTGAATTATAGTCTTGTATGAATTGTCACTAGAAAATTGGATTTAAATAGTTCTATGTTTAAAAAAATGATAAATAATATACAATTCTATAAAATACAATTCTTTGTAACTTTAAATCATTAACAGCTGCAGCTTATTTTCAAATGGAAACATTTTAAGTATGTTTACAATTTATAAATGATTAATTTGTCACAAAAAAACTTAAATTACCAATAAAACATTAGTTGAAATATAGTTTTATATCATGCAAAAAAAAGGGTAATGTTTTATAGCTCCTTTATTGAGATTTATATGTTAAGTAAAAAAATAATTTGTTTTATTTCTATAGATGAAAGAAATAGCTTGCAGTAATAAAAATTTTATTCAAAAACTTTTGAAATTTATAATATATTACACTATATTGGAATATAGTACGGTAAATCTCAATCGGGCATTAATTTTGAATTCATTAATCAATCTCAAAATACTTTCAATAAAATCAGAATGCATGATCAGAAAACTGATTCTTGAATAAACACTTGCCTTGTACAACATATACAACAAAAATTACAATATATACTTACTTACTCAACATGCCATGTCTCTTCCACCACTATGATATGAATGCTATTGCTTAGCTTTTGGTTTTTTGTTTAGTCAGCTCATATAAGTTAGATATAAATTGAAGACTGGATAATTGAAAATAAAGAGTAGTTAATTGTGATATCAAGCTGCTTTTGCAGTGAGCACTTAAAAAAAAATTTCTAAATTATTATTAAACTATTTTTCTAAATTTATGTTAATGTTTTTTTACTCATTCTTTAAAAATAAAGATGACTTAGATCATTAAGTTTTGGTTACATGTCTTCTACTCATAAAATGTGTTATTCAATTATGACTACAGATATGAAATCCTGTTAGTTTATCACCTTAAATTATTTAGAAATTATAAGTTACAAGAATTTAACATGCATTTGCTTAAAACTACTAAGCATAAGAGTAATATAATGACCAAATAAAAAAGCAACATATATGGAATGGATAACGATTTGTTTTATTTTCATATTAGATACATGGATATAAACAGATAATATACTGTGGTATCAATATCACATTACCTCTTCATTTACAATATAATTTATACATTTCTAAAAAATTTATATGATTTGTTCATGAAAAGCATCATAAGAACAAATTTGTAAACAGTAAAAACATCAATTACAAAGATAAGATTTAAAAATAGGCATTAAAGTAAGTTTATGATTAATTATTCACACTCTCTAGATAAAAAAAAAACTGTTTTTAAAAAAAGAAGAAAAAAAAAACGATATCCACATTCACGTACAAAAACAATGACAACGTTTTCCCTCATGCTCATCGAAAAACGATTCAAGTGAACCGGGAAAAGTGTTGAGCTACAACTCAACATTTAAAAGACAACGCTTATCCCTGGTTCTCCTCTCACTCAGACGTACCTATCTGTGAAAAGTACGGCTTATGATGGATTGTGTCCCATCCTATAGGGACACACGTTGCGATTGAGACGCTAGTGCTTGTTAAACGGAGTACAGATCAGACGGGTCTGAACGAAAGTAAAGACGTGTGAGATCAGACGGCTCTCTGAACGAAAGACGCGACGTAGTTCTGGACGAGAGCAGTGAGACGATAAATGCAGCTGACGAAACGACGAATATTGTCATGCAATGACTGCGATATTAACATGTGAATTAATCCTGCGACGTATTCGACGAATTCTGTTTAATGTTCATTTCCTTTATATTAATGTAATTGTCCGTCCTAAATGTAATTAAATGTGCGTGATTCTAAAATGGTAGTGATTCCTCAATTCTCTAGTTATTAGAAAAACTCTACGAAGATAAAGAAATCGGTGAGCGATTTGCCGTCAAAAACAATCATACAAAATCGTGAGTGCATTTCTAATTTACTTTATTCACATTTGATGAAATTTCTGATAATTTTGAATATGCTTAGAAGGTTTTAAATTGTATACATCAATATTATATTGCATTTTTTTTACAAAATCTTACCTAAATTTAATTAATGTAAGTAAGCAAACTCCTGTTGATAATGCTAAACTTAGTTGGAAGTGAATATTAATAGCTTTCTAATTACATTTGCAGATTTGTGATGGATTCAAAGTAAATTTATATCAAATAACTTTTCTATTTTTAAAAATGAAATGTCAATAGTTTATTGTATTTAAACTGAAATTGACTGTTATCATAATATCTTGTTATAACACTGTGCACCTCAGTGATTTCTGTTTTAATAAATAAAGGTCTTTTCATTGAAAATCAATTTCCATATCAGCATTTATTATAATTTTTATTCCCAACTTCATTGCTACATGCATGTTTCACTTTTTTTTCTTTTTCTATTTCTTTAACATATCAATTTTGAATTATAAAATTGTGTGAAAGCATAAAAGTGTTTCTTTCAACTCCTCTTTATATCCTATTTAACTTCTCTCTCTCTCTCTCTATATATATATATATATATATTTATATATATCATGACCTTATTCTTGTTTATTAAATTTACTGTATTGTATGTTTTTGTTTTATTTTATGATATTCATTCAATGTAATTTTTATCTATGTAACATTAGCATTTAAAAAAATTTCATAAATGTTCTGCTTTAAAAGTATATTGTTCAACATTATATTTTTATTAATGATAAAAAAAAACTGTTCTTTAGTATCTAGGATGTTTCTGTTGAATAAAATTGATTTCATCATTTACATTGACTTTCTTGTCATACTGTGTTTATATTATTTCTAAGTGTCTAGAAAAATAAATGTTGATAAATAGTAAATAGTTTTTTTTTTTTTTTTTAGTTTTTTGAATTAGTGAGTGCATTGAAACATTTGATCATATTTTTTCAAAAATTATCACATATATTTTATCTCTCTCTCTCTCTATATATATATATTTGTAATGTGTAAAAAATTATGAAAGCATGATTTTGTCTGTTTTCCTTTAATGATTTCTACAAATTAAAATGAAATTTTTTTTTTCATAAGTTGCATAGATTTTAAAAAAAGGTACCCATACCTTTTATATTTCATAATTTGAAATTGTAAACATAATTTATTCGATATATACTAATTTGAGTTTCACGTTCTTTTCTCTGAGCAAACTGAAAACATCAGTCTCAATATTAATAAAAATCATTACATAAAAAAATGTAATAATTTTGCTAGTAAGCTTTAAAATATTAACTTATCTAAGAGTAATAATTATTTTTAAAAAGAACTATATTCATAAGGCTCAACGTTCAATAATATGTAAAAAAGAACATATGTAATTTTTCAAAAATACTGCCAGTCATTTGTCAAAATGTATCCTTTGGATAAAAAAGGATATGGGAAAGGAAGGAATAAAGCGGCACCAAACGAATTAAAAAGCGATGTTAATTATGCAAAAACAATAATTCCATTGAAAATATTAATTAAAATTTTAATATAAGAAATAAAATTATATAACTAAGAAAATTTGAAGAAAATAATTCAAAATAATCGGATGTTTTTAATAATTGATCGGCTAGCGTAATATTTACTAAACAATGGTTTCGTCAACGTTATCGGCATACATTACGACATGCGCAGAACGGTTGAAAATTGAACAGAAGCGGTTTGTTTGGTACCTGACACGTGACCGTGAATTGACCCCATTGTTGATGTCATCAAGACAAATAAATACAAACGAATTTAGGCAACACATTATCATTCTACAATTTCTCGAACAAGAAATTCAAAATCAATGTTTGTTTTGTTTTTTTCTTCCAAAAACGCAGTTTCAAAGAGGAGATTACTTCGTAATTCTGAAGGAATCATTTTAATATTTTTAAAATACATTCCAGTTATTTAAAGAAATTTGTGAATCAGTGCTCAACATTAAACTATTAAATACATAAATAATAGATGCTAATTAATTTTCTTATTTCAGCGTTAATTAATTTACTGAATGATAAGAAATGGAACAGATTTTCTTGAATATCTATTTCATTTATTTCCAACCGATAACGGGCGGTAATGAGTAAAAAATAATTAAAAATTCCAACAGTCAATCTGTCGTGCAATCTAATTTTATAGCATCTGAGCGGGAAAAAAAAAACACATTCATTTTTTTAAAGAAAGTAGAATTTATATAAAAAGAAAATCGTTTGATCTGAAAATAAATTTAATACTCAACTAAGTGCGATGTAATAATGGCCGTTAAAGTAGATCTATAAATACAAATAAATTTAATATACGGTCCCTCAAAAAGTGGGAGTTACAAATCGACTGCCGGAATTTTTCAACTTTTGTGAATATTCCCAAAACTATTTGGGATATGAGCACATTTTTTTGGATTCTGCAATTTTAGGATGCTAGCTTCGCTCCCATGTAAGAATTTTATCATGTTACAGTTAATTTCATTCGCTTCATCTTTAAAAAATCATAAAAACTATTAAATTAGAGTTATGTATGCATTTATTTCGTGATTTTATGAAATTTGATCATTTACTTTAGGCAAGTGAAAAAACTTTTGAGAAATATGTTGTAGTTTCCGAGATATATGAATCTCATGAACTTTCGGCAATATCATTGGAAGCGTCATTTTCAAAATCCTATAACTCTCGAAATCATCAGAATTCCATAAAATTTTATTGAGAGGTTAATTTCATTAAGACAAATCGATTCTGGAAAAAACGATGCCGTAATGGAAACATTTCGAGATAGTAGTTAATTAACAATGTTAACTAACTTGGTTAATCAATTTGTATATCTTAACAAACCTGTCCCGTCGAGTCATTTCCATCGGAGCAAAATCTGTAAAGATGCGAAAATGAATAAAAAAAGTTGCAGAGGCGTTCAATTTTCTTTTTTGGCAGCTGAACGTACATTTAATATAACAGGAAATGCGCAAACAGCACTCGTGCATTAGTTATAATGGAATAACAATACACCATAGTTTTAATGAGTGAAAAAAGCAAGGTTCTTCAATAAATGTGGATTCAAAGAAGATGTAGTTTTTAAAACAGTAAAAGTTTTCGAGATGCATAACAAAATGCGCTCACAATTTTATTTTATTTTTGTAGTACAGCGCGAGTACAAATGATGGACCCGATTTTTAAAAAAATCACATTTTCGAAACTACTGCACATATTACAAAAAGTGATACATGAATTTAAAGGGAAATATATCAAGTTTCCCCCCCCATTTACAAATGTCCAATGTGTGACCCTCTTGTTACACAGTATACGTCCAATCTGTAATCCAGTTCGTTCCAAACATTTTGTTTTGTTTGTTATCTTTGACATAACCTCACAAAAAAGAAATCATTGAGACAAGACTGTTTATTTACCACCAATGCCGAAAACAATGCCAGAACTTAAAGCATTTGTGCAGCATTCAGAACTATTGACAGAGCGATGTTACAAAATGTTTAGAACGAACTGGATTACAGATTAGACGAATGCCATATAACAGGGTCAAACGTCGAACATTTGTAACTGAAAAAAAAAACTTGACTGCAAACTTCTCTTTAAATTCATGCATCACTTATTGTAATATGTGCTGTAATTTCGAAAATATATTTTTTAAATCGGGTTCATCATTTGTATTCACCCTAAATTCTTCACAAATATAAAACACTCTGCGGAAAAGGGAGTTTTTTAACAGTTTCAGTAGCTTCTCTAGTAATCAAATAATTTGTAATCATTATTCGAAAATCGGCATTTTTTTCTCAGCTTCAGATTTTCAGGATCATCAAGCTCTATCAAAAAATAAGTATAAAATGTTTTTGCTTCTTCTGTCAGACATTTTTTGACAAAAATTTTCATTAATTGATTAACAAAGTGAAAAGAATTTCATATAATAAAGGCACCATTGGTTCAGATGTCTGAAACTTTTTAACAAATGGCTGATTAATATTAGTAATATAAGAGAAGAAGCCAATTTTAGCAGAATCAATTTATCTGACAAGTATTTATATTAGCACTCGTGACAGATCCAAGTAAATTTTTAACAAAACTTCAATGGAAATTCGGAAAAACCTGCAATTTCCAGGTAATCGGCACGTCTAGCGGGACCATCTTTAAATGTTCTATACAATGCTCTTAGAATAACATCTACTTTCCATCCCGTTTATGTTCGTACTGACATGTTCAATGGATTATGTCCACAAGAACCTAGGATCCACAAGAACCTAGACCTAAAATTTTAGTCATTTTCACACGGAAGTTGTTTGTCATGTTTTAAAAATTTTAAATTTACATTTGGTCCATCCATACAAATTTGTAAAAGTAACCGTATGTCGAAACTTGATATAACTTCGTCAAAATTCTCAAACAATTTTTGAGCAGTGGTGTGCTTTGAAGATATTGAATTCCAATATCTTGTGGAGACTGTCGGTTGATGCATACCAATATCTTATAAAAGATTCATTTGACATTTTTGTGAAATGCGGTTCAAAACTTTTGTCAAAGCCTATTGCACATTATTTAAAGATTTCTTAAGAGTTTGTTGAAAGAACAACCTAATCCGTAACAAATAATGGACGTCATTTTATTGCGACCTAAGTTACATATTTTGGATATTTCACTATTATCGAACATAGGTGAACAATATTTGCGATATATCAATGAATGCATTAAAAGACGAATGCGACGAAACCAGCCTTAAGCAATTGTTTTTGAACTAAATACTAATCGACTTATTTTCGGACATCAAATTTGACGTGTCCTCTCCTGTATTCCTTCAAAAAAAGAGTCAGAATTTATATTTTTTATTTACAGATCTCGCTCCGGGAATCTCATATCTCATGGGAAGGGAGCAACTGTTTCAGAAATCGAAATTTGACTGATCTATGCATATTATATATGGGGGGGGGACGAGTTTCCGCGATTACACAGTTCCATACATGGTGCTATGGTTACGATATTTTATTCTTGCAATGTTCAAAGTTTGGTATTTTTTAAAAGAAAGAAATAACCTAATATTCCCTGTTTTTATAGAAATTTTCCCTTTTTTAGATGATTCTTAAATTCCTAGTAATTTGCTGGTGCCGTGGCATTTCTGGCCACTCTTCAGTAAACAATTACACACTCTTGAGAAGTCAATAAGTAACAGACCACACAAAAACCTTATCACCTGCTCCGAGACTGTTTTTAGCCATATTGCCAAGGATACTCCTTCCAGATTTGTGATATTGCAAATACCCGCTTTCAATAGTAAAAGTCTTCCAATTTTGTTACGGCGACAAGATTAGTTGCAGAAAGCTTGCACAAGTAAAATTATGGCAGCTGAAAATCAGAGAGACGTGTAAAAGCTCACTAAAACACTCAGATAATCTCTCTCTCTCACACACACACACACACACACACACACACAAACATGAAATTCGTTTCTAGATGCATATAAATAATAACACTAAGATAAATATTCAGTGATCAAGTAACCGATGATAAACTAGCTATTCCTGGCCTAGACTCACTCATACAGAGCTGGAATAGTATACAGAGCCAGAAATTTATTCTGAAATTAATCTATTTTACAAATTAATAGCGAAATGTTCATTGCCGATACGAATGAGTATTTTTTTTAACCCTTGTCATGTAACAAACTGAAATGCAGTTTCGTTAATATATTCGTAACACCTTAATATCTCGTGGAAAGAAAAATGAGATTTTAATATCAACAAATTCTTTTTATTCAGAATAAAGTAGAAATAAAAAAAAATCGCAGATTTGTAACTTAGCACAAAATAAAAACATCACATGAACACTATATGCATCGACTCGCAAGTCACTAAATTCAACTTTTCATATCATTTCAGTTTTTCCTCTGAAAAAGTTCTCTTTTCCCACATACTATTGGAGTTTTAACCTTTAGTTATAAACCCCAAATTTTGGAATATTTCATTTTTATCTCACTGTGCAATAAATTGCAATATTACAAAAATAAAAAGATAGCTTTGTAAATTTAACACATATCAAGACTACAATACACATAACTATCCAGGTATTTTTTCACATTTTATATTATAAAAATGAAATGAAAATTTTGATTAACTTAAATTTTTTCAAACGAATCTTGCATGATCAACTATACCATATCCAACTTTTGTAATTAAAATTGCAATGTACATCGAATTCCAATGATCAAATATTTAAACACAAATGCATCATTGTAAATTTTGATTAATTCATTTTTAAAAGTTGTAGAACACTAACATAACAATATCAAATCTCAAGTAACATTCAAGTCCTTTCACCTCCAATAGTTTACACAGATAAAACATCTGCACAACATTTAAAGAGCACAATCTTTAACATTAACTTCTTAGGAATAACATTTTTTTAAAACACTGGGATAACAAAAAAACATGAAGTTTTACAACAGTAAGTAAGTAATACCAAAGTAAATTCATTTAATAATGCTGACAAGAGGTATTTAAATTAGCATTAAATTAAGACAATAAATATGCAGTCTATATGAAAACGACTTATAAACAGCAATAACTTTTCATAGTACATATATATATTCCAGATATAACACTATTAAGAGGAATAAGTTTCCACACACAATATTTATCATGCTTTTATCAAATGAACAAATATTCATATTTTTGGTTTCAAACACCTTGTTGCATTAATCTGCTTCTTTGCTTCTGTGAAGCAATAGTACAATTAACATTCACAATACACACCAACACAAATACATATACAACACATATTACAAGACAATTAAAAAATGCATCATCCACAATAGCTTTAATGCAAACATTTAGAGATACGATACATAATTTCATTGCAACACTGGAACAATAAAGAGTGTTCTTTAACAGAGCAATCGAATATCGACATATGAGTATTAGCACACTGAAAGTTGCAGTAACATGCAATGAATCATATTTGAACAATTCATTCAAAAGGAATGGCATATTTCTTACATGCTGACCAGACGTTTACAGTTAAAGAAAATTATTCATAACTGTTTTGAGAAACCTGATCAACTTATCACAGTTATTTTAAAGAGATGAACCGTTTAATGTTTTATCTTAATAAAAAAGGATAAATTAGATAGTTCAATCGCAAGTCTTTGTTTTTTATAGTATTAAGATGAAATGCTCCTTTTGAATAATTAAAAAAAGACCCGATTTTAATAACAGAACAGATCAGAAAATTAACCATAACATTTTGTTCATATAAAAAGAAATAATTATATTTGGAAGGGTTGCTAAACATTTAATCTCAGAGTTGATTTAAATTATTTTAAAATTGTCCACTTATGTCTGCTGACTTCAATTAATACATATGTAAAATAAAATTTAATTAAATAAGAATTATTAAACGAAGATTTAAAGAAATCTTAAATCAACAACAAAAAACACGATAAAAGGCAGAAAAAAACAGTTTTACGAGATAGGAAAAATCTCGGAACAGATGCATGGAAACAATATCACATCACTATACAACTGCACTTCCACACCTTCATCGTATTTCTTACTACCAATAAGTTATTGGTGAAGTCCAAAATTTCAAAGTAAATTAAACAAACATTTAGGCTACACAATGGAAAACACCATGAATGCTGCATTAGAAATGGGAAAAAAAGTACAATTGAAGGTAAATATTAAAAATCCATATTAGTTCATCTGAAATCGTTAAACAAAAGCAAAATTTAAAATTATACAAAAGATTTTGATAATAAAACGATGCAAAAAAAAAAAAAAAAAAAAAAAAAAAAAAAAAAAAAAAAAAAAAAAGAATGATATGTATTGAGTATAGGAAAAATACAATAGTGGAATTTTAAGTAAAAATTACATTTCAGAGTTCTTGCAAAAATTAAATATCATGCAATTAATTTATTATTTAAAAATTAATTACATGATATTTATTAATTAATCGCATGGAAGTTATTTCAAATGCTAATAAAATAGCTATACAATTTAATCAAGGCCTATTTTTCACACAGAAATTTTGTCATAGATATTACTTGCTTCTTTTAGCTTAGAATTTTCAAATATTTAGGACCAACCGAGTTAGAAGAGCTAAACAAATCAAGTGAATTACTGCGTAAAATATTTTATTTGAAAAGCAATGAAAAAAGTCCCAAGATCTAAAAATCAAAAAGTATTTTAGAAAATAATTCTAATTCTTTTTACAAAATCTGGTTTTGAATGCAATACTCTTTCAGAAAGTATTTTAAAAACTCGGCACAGCACTTTTTCTGTCAGACTCCATCTTGTTTCCCCTTGAAACTTCATATATTATGGAAATATGGAAAAATTCATAGAAAACTAACCTAATATTATCAGTTGGAATATTCAGAAAATATATTAAATGAAAAGTCTTCTTTAATAAATGCATAAATTATGAATTAGTTAAGTCAAACAATCAATGATATTAGTGCTACTAACGTATTTTGAGAATATACTGAATTTCTGTTAAATACTTAACTAGAATAAATTCTGGAAAAAAAAAGCAATAGGATGCTACTAAAATATACAAGTTAGTATGAAAAAGCAATACGAAAAACACTAAAAGGTTAGATAATTTTCGAAAATTTTGGTTTGCGAATAAGATAACAAAAAAGCAAGCGCGTCCAATTTTAACGTGTGCAGGGGGAGGGCTAGTCGATAAACGCCAATACTCTTAACATTGAAGAGATGGGTTAAAAAAAGGCGGAGATATAAAGCAAGCCATGTTTTCGGTTAGTTACAGTTACTAAATTAAGTAAAAACCACGAAATAAGAAAAAGAACATATCACAGGTAAAATTTGCTCAAAAGAAAGGGGGGGGGGGAAGACAAAGGAAAAAATAAAAAGGAAAGTTTCTACAGCTGTTGCTTGTAAATGAAATGCTAGATATCGTTTCAATTAATATGGATTTTTCTGAAAATTTTAAACACACACACAGACTGAAAATTAACAATAAATTGCCCATAAAATCCTTGCCCGTTAGAACAAACGCATTTGTAACCCATTGCAAAATTCAATTTCTGTATGTGTCTTGATATCAAAAAAGGGGACATTAAGGTGTTGGATTCACAGTTCCTTTAAATAAAGCATTGCAACTAACTTTTACTATCAAACGATAGAGACCTTACAACCGTCCAGATTTTCACTATTATTTTGTATGACGTAGTATCCAAGTACATAATGATATTAAAATCTTTTATATATCAGTTTACTGAAAATAATCAACCCACTTTAAATAATCATAGAGCAATGCTAATATGACATTTCATAATGAGAAAACAATTAATTGAACTCAGCATATTAATAAATGAATGCCCGAAATTTCAAAAGAAACATTACGAATTCTAAATATAACTACTTAAAGCAGAAAAACAGATTATCTAAATGAATCATAACTGTAACGTTTAAAAGAGCATCCAATCTGTGAAAAGATTATTCAAACTTAGTTACCGGACTTATTTAATTTCCGAGTTTCCCCCCCCCCCCCATCAGCATCTTATCACAGATATAACATTGCAGGAATCAACTCTTAAACATCCTAAACCCTAATTAGAGAATAGAGATTATGGAAAGTTTAAATTTTATAATTGTTAAAAGATAAAGTATACTATGGTGCCAAACTGAAACATTCTCGTTAATAACATTTCTAATTAACACTTCCAGCAAAAACCTTAAAAATCAACATAGTAGAACCTCTAAAATCATGAAAGAATAAGTATTATGACAATGTATATTACTCTTCCTCTGCTAAAATTTGTTTGAATCGAGAGTATTTCAATCTTTTACACTTTCTGAAAGAACTAAATGCCCCAAAAAACCAAAATAAATGCTAGAAAGCTAGCCAGCTGGTGTATGAGGTGCATCATACTTTTTTTTTCACTCATTAACATCAATAGGCAACCATTAAGAGACAAACCCAAAATTTAACAGGATTTTTCCATATGAATGCATTATGGGATGTAATTGTATGCACCGTTAGGTCTTATGAAAAACTGACAATATTTAACAAACAACCCACTGCCATAAGATTATACATAATGTGAAACTCAAATTAGCTCTTTTGTGCGTTATTAAGGACAATTCGTTTATACATTGGACATTTCATTCCTGCACTTCTTATCTGAAATACCGATAAGTATGGGAGACTTTAAGAAAGAAAATTATTTTATCTATACAAAGTGTTATGAAAATGGAGAAATATTCGGCGATTTATATAACTTCATTAATGGAAATTTTGTGCTAGAGCACCATTTGCCTATATCCAAATTGATGAACTCTCATTTTAAATAATTTCACAACCTCCTATCTGCATTAAATGAATTACAAGAGTTCTACTGCAGAGCAATATACTCAACTAAATATCCCCTTACTCGTAAATGTAAGTATTTTGATTTTGTATACAGCCAGAAGGAGAAAAGGAAAATTACTAACCCTTAACCCTTTGAGTACAACTTTTTTTCTTTTTTTTTTTTGCATTTGGAGCACAATTTTTTGGACATTTAAAGGCAGTAATTCAATGCAAAAATTCATTGATTTCATATTATCCATGATATTGAGATAACTTAAGAGTATTTAGTATTACAATAAAAACTGAAACAAATTCAATTGGTTAAAAGGGTTAAAGTAATATTGTATGAGGGAAAAAAATATAAAATATACGCATTTACTGGACTTGATGTTTAATATATGATTAAAAAAGCATTATAATTCAATCTTAAGTACGGCTAAACAAGAAAGACATTTCCTTTCATGAAATTGTAATCCTTACACTTTGATTTAAAGATAGCAAAATAAGATTAACATGGCAATAACTATGACTGATAAATACAAAAAACATTTAGAAGCTTCACGTTTAATTATAAAACCTTAAATCTCTTAATACCATACCGGCTTTCAAAATAACTTCATTATTCTTGGCTCAATATACACTACCTATTAGTTTTGAAGCAACTGGGTTAAAAGATTTTCAATTCAAAATACAAATTTCTGCACATAGTCAGTGCAGTTACACTTTATAGCCATGTTTCATATGCATTTATCATATCATTGAACTGTCATTTCTAATATGGAACTAAAATTATACAAGTATAACTTCCTCATTCAGTGTTCTTTTGATGAAATTTCAGAAATCGATTTCAGCTCATTTAATAGAATGCTGTCAAACTACATTTAGTAATAACAATATAAAAATGATTTTACAATTTTTTAAGATTAAAGAAAATTTGTGATTTCGGGAAACTTGGAGATTTTTAATGAATAAAGCTCTCCCAGAATAATATACAAAACTGCTAATGAGCCTTAAAAAACATCATGAGTATTTTATCCAAAAAATTCATACACCAATAACAGCCATTTGTAAAGATGATAAGTGAAAGGAATTTCACATAGATGTTAAGTGAAAGGAATTTCGCACAAATATGTAATATGCACAGTATGAGGCACATAATTTGTGGTACACAAAAGAACCTCAATAGGTATCATAATCTAATCGCCAAATATATCTTTGACATGAATAAATTACTACCCTGAAGAGTAGTACTTGCATTTTACAGCAGTGAAAGACATCTTGTTCAATCCCAGTTAGTATGCATTACAAAAACTGTGATAAGTATTCTATTGTCCCCTTTAATGCTATGCTAAAAAGTCTTCAAATGCAATATATTACATGCACTGACTGTTTTCTAAATTTCAGTACATAAATATTCCAGAATGTTTTGTATGTATACAATCTAAACAATTAAATATTTGCTTCACTCGCGATCCACTGGTATTTTTCATTTTGCTCTGCTCAGACATTCTACCATTCATACATATAAATATATATACACTCATACAGTTACCAGCCATTTTTTTATACCAGGGTATTAGTTCAGAAAAGACACACGCAAATACATAGTGCAATGTGCATATTTTTCACAGAGTATCTTCAGAGATCCAGCAAACATTTTTAGAAATGAAAACATTATAAGTATATGTATATATAAATATATAATAAATGAACAATATAAAAGGACTTCATAAAATTTCAATATGTATGTATGACTTGCAATCTGAACTTTGGAATGCAGCTTGACATCTCATTTATATGAGGACACTTAGCATGCATATTTAACATTTAAACACTAAGTCCTCTTACACAGTGCAGCAAAAATACATATAAGTTTACAACTGAGCACAATTGTGAGCAGGATAGCAAACTACACAGAAGGAGCTTTCTCAGTTTTTTCAGTAATCAAGCTTTTACATTTCACAAAGACATCTGATATGGTCCAATAAGGGTTTGAAACACATAAAACCAGCAGCACAATCAGATTCTGGATGTTTAGAGGGTCACATTGAACGATAAGGACCTTTCATCTTCAGAAACTAAAAATATACAGATATAAATATTGGCATACAGCAACAATTTTTCAATATTGTACATTTCTTTTAAAAAGTCATACGTCATAGTTAAGATGCAAACGTGTTGAATAAAAAATGAAGGAAAGTAAGCATGCAAATAAAGAATGAATAATGTTGGCATTCTTAATCAAGAATATATTCTGGATAAAAGTTCTGCCCCCTTAAGGAGCAAAATACAATGTATAACCTTAATAGAAACTTTTAAGGTTTCAATAAATTCCTTTCCCACAAAAGGTTACTAGTTAATTTTTCCACTTCCAGAGCTAGGAACTTACTATCTGTTAGTTTAATTTTCCCACAAAGAGACGTTCATTTTTTTTTTATAATTTTAATAAAAAACGTCAATAAATACAACGAAATATATATAATTCGTCTACTAACATTACAAGTGAATTTTACGTATTTCACTAATCAATTCCATTTTGTCCTTAATGTTTTAGCAGAAAAAATTATACATATTTTAGGCAATTGTGATTGAATATAAGTATAAATTTTAACACTAGCCTGTTTTATTAACTTTAGTCACTAACAAGATAGTATTTTTTTTTTAAATCTCCCTGATGAGTAAAATTTTCTATATGCTAAACTATAAGAAAATCTAAAAGCTGTTTGTTTTACATAATACAATCATGCTTAATATATATATACTTAAAAAAATAACACTTTAAATCCAAGCTCAGAATTAACATCAACCAAGCATGACATGATGTTCATTAAATCACACTTGCAATATGTACATTACAACAAAGATTTTAAATTCTATGCACTTAATTAAATGTGCAAAGTTAAAAATTGATATTTGAAGATGCAATCGTTTTAGCATATGATAGATGATTAAATCTCAGCAAACTGTAAACTGTAAACATTTACTAATGGAATTTCGCTGCAAATGAAATATAGCTTATCTTTACATCTGATTTTGAGTAGTTTGTTTAATTAAGATTTGAATAATGCATAAATATATTCCAATTAGGAGTGCGATTTCTGATAAAATAAACACTATAGAATACCGCTTTTACACACTTTGTTTTGTTTTTTTAAAAAAAAGGTCAATATAACTACTTTAGAGCTATTTAAAAAATGAAGTAAAACTATGGTACGAGATCTTACTTGAATGACTAATGATGGTCCACCATTAACAATGTCAGGAGGTATCTGAGACAATGGGCAATTCTCTATTCCCATGATTTGCAAGCTATTACATAAAGCCAGTTCAAATGGTAGATGATGAAGACTAGGATTATCATTTATTAGAAGAGTTTCCAAGTTTTCCAGTGTTCCTGTAATATTAAGGCATCTATTAACACTAAGTAACTAACAATTTGTTAGTTAAAATGTATCAATCAGATCTTGCATAAAAAGAATCTAGATAATATGATGAACTGAAATAAGCATGTTTTTTTTATCCTTGTTTTAAATTACAAAATTGGTTTTTCAGAGGACAATAAAATTTTTTGAATTAGTTATTAAGATTGTTTTGAATTAATTGTTAAGATAGTTATTAAGTTTAAAAATTTTCTAATACTATAAAAAATTAGAACTGTTTGTATTTGACAGAAAGGCTTTTTACTTGTACACTGTAAGAAAAAGTTCTGCTGGTATATTATAATGAATCAAGAGTAAAGGAGCAAAATTAAAAAAAGTTATAAAAACACTGTAACAAAGGCCCAATTAAAACAATATTGCATAAGTTACTAAAGGCAAATAAAATGTTTTAAAAGCAAACTGCAATGATTCAAGAAAAGCTTTCTGATCTTAGATGAAATCGCTCTGCCCCGAAATGAATCCCTGCTCTTTTATCAACTATATCCAGGTAAATAAAATAAAGGTTAACTACATTTCCAATTCTACTGACAATAACTTTACTCATTAAAACAGGATAAAAATTTCAAAAAACTTTATTGGAAATCACAGCTTAGTACATACCATATTTATTAAACAGAAAGCTATTTAAGCACAAAATAAATTATTCACCCATATCTCTTTTGAAATCGCTTTTTGAAAAACAATCTACAATTATTTTAACATTCAGGTGTTTGACATTCACCAATATTTTCACATTAAGGAAGAGAGATTATGTTCATTAAATTAGTAAAAAGAAAATTAGTTTAAATTGCTTAGTACATAAGTATCCCATCAATATTGAAAGTTAAATTATCCAAATAATTTATAAACATCCACTGAATGTTAGTAATTTAAATTAAATTTGCTTCTACATTAAAATATTTGTTAAAATCATCAAACGCAGAATATTGAATGTGAAAGATATATTCAGCTACTAATAAGTGGATAAATAACCTGAACCCAACTTTTTAAAATTACATAAGAGGTTCCGTATTCTTTATTATATCTTAATGCAAGAAATATATAAAAAAGGCCATTTACTACATGGCAAAAACAATGACACTGAATATTTTTCTAACAAAGCAAATCAAATATTCTATAAATTTTATGAAAATGAATTAAGAACTATAGCTAAAATATTGATTATGTTTACCAATTTCTTCTGGAAGACTAGCAAGATTATTTTCACCAACATTTAACAACGTAAGATTTGACAATCTTCCTATGGCTCTTGGGAGACTTGTTAATTGATTACTTTGAATTATTAATTTTTGAAGCTCACACAAGTAACCTAAAAGAGAAAAATACCATTATATATGAATACATATAATATAAATCTTTAATAACAGTAAACAAACAAACAAAAAATAGATAAGTTAGCAATTAAAGCTTATTTGGAAACTTTATCACCAGATAGATGAATTATCAATCGTTTAAAAATGTCCTTTTCTTTTTCAGCATTAGACAGATAAAAATAATTGCTTTTTCCATTACACCATTTAAAACGAATTAAAGAAAAAAATCTAATTGAATTTTGTTAAACAAACGTAATTTGAAGAAGTTGAATGAATTAAAAAAGTAAATTACTATGAAAAACTTAAATGCAATAAAGTATATCAAAGAATAAAAGCATAAAACGAAACAGGTCACCATGAGTTTGCTCACTTTCATTCGTAATACTGTAAAAAAATCTGATGTTTCGATCATGAAAATTCAATGATGCCTAAAAAAAAAATACTAAGTAATGATAAAGCCCTTTTCAAATTCTTACATTTATTTAAGCATTGCTACTTAAGCATTATATATGATTTCATTTCTTATTAGTTACTTAATGATGTCGTTTACACAAATAAAATCCATTTATTTTAAAATACAGTACACTCCGGAGTATTCGGCCTAATGTGGAGGAAGGGCAGGCCGGTTAACAAAAAAAGCAGGCTCATTTCTTTGCCGACCAATACAAGACGACAAATTTTTAAGCTAAAACTCACTGTTATGATATGTATTTTCTCACTTCTTTACCGAGTACGATTATTTCAAGCCACGTAGAATGTGAAAGCGGCCGAGGTCCGCGAATCATAAAAGCAGTTGCCGGTAACGTGTCGCGTTAAAATAGAAGGCTCTGTAATGGTAGTTTATATATGTTTATAAATTTCACTGCAAGAATTTATACTTCAATGCGGTATACTTAACAAAAACAAAGTAGTGTGTGTATACTGAACACGTGGTATACTTAAAAAACAAAGAAAACTAGGCCGGATACTCGGGAGTGTACTATATTTTTTTTATTATTTTATGTTATAAACCAATATTCACTGTCACCAAATTCGATATTTAAGCTAGGATAATGTGCCCATAACAAATGGTAGATGACCAATTTAAACTTTTTTTTTTTCATTTCATTTAATATGTTTCATAAGATATTGTTTACGGAAGCTATGTTGTAGAAGCTAACCCAAACAAGATTGGCTTCACTTCATCAACCTGAAAACATTATTTTAGCCATTTTATTCTGGTCTTGTTTATTTGATTTTTAAACTTTGTTTAATTTAACCAAGTTATTGATATTACACAAAGCAGCAATTATACCTAATTCACAAGTGACAACAGTAATTTCAATACTCAGCACTTTATTTATGTGATTCAAATTTAATTTACAAAGAGGCCAATTTATCAGGTTTCATAATATTAAGAACAAATGCGTGGAAACTCATATGACATGCTGCATTAGAAAGTAGGTATTTCGCGATCTTTCTATGTTTTTATTCTCTAAATTTACTTTTATATTATGCTTTCTATTAGTAATTTATTATTTTAATTCATTTAAGTTTTAAGTTGCTTTTATCGGGTAGATATCAATTTTTTTTAACAATTTTTGGAAATTCTCCAATTATAAAATTTCCAAATTGTTTTAATTGCAAACTTATTTATATATTATTCCTCAATATTTTTATTTAAGTAAAATCTCCATTTTCAGGGTTCCCACTCTTATTGAAGAAAAACACTCAAGGACTTTACAAGAACCATAAAATTCCATACATTAGATATAGAAATGAAAACAATTTAAATTAAGTATTTTCACTGTTTATTTTCAAATGAATTATTGCTTTCTCGCTTGCCATTTTTAAATGTTTAAAAGAAGAGCCCTAAGAAATTTGTTATGTTCAACTTCAGTTAATTAGCTAAAACTTTCACTTCAAAGAGAACAACAAGGTTAGAACCTTAATCGTTGGCCACCATACAGCAAATGCTAATTTCATACAAGCTACTAAAGGATGCCAACATAAACACATTCACAATATAGTTAAAACAAAATTTGTTGAAAAATGTTTATTCCTTAAGAATGTCTTTACTTTTGATCAATGCTTGGTAATATGAAGGAGAAAATGCAAGAGAAAGATACAAGTTTAAAAATATTTCTATTTACATTGAAACAAATGAATTGGAAACAATGCACCATTAAAATATTTTAAATATTGTTGAAGCTTCAATTCCTAAAACTATTTGATTCTTCTATACACTGAATATCTCTATAATCTTCTACTTTTCCAACTTGTTCACAGATCTCTGCAGTTTAAAAATTGTCTTTAATTTTCATCCTTTCCGATTTTAAATCAATTTATCTACAATGCATTTCATTTTCTTTTGCTTTTCACCATTTCAAGATTGTAATCTTCACTAGTTTATTTTTTTACCCATTTAGAATAGACATTTTTCTGCCTATACAAGTTTTTATAATTCAATATTTTGATGAAAACTTGTCAATTCAATTTTTGGATGTTTCAAACTCGAATGAATAGCAAGCAATGTCATTCAAAAAATTATTAAATTCTATGAGTTTTCTTATTTCTAAGATCATTCTTCAGAGCATTAGAAAGCACAAGTTTCTCTTCTCAAGATTAAAAAAATGTTCCCTGCCCTTATCCCCCACAAAATCTAATAGCAGCCTATGTTCTTAATGGGCCACTAAACAAAAGAGGCCCCCTCTCCTTAATTAATGTTCTTGAATGTATGCTAGGGCAAATTTGAGAATTCTCAGAAATCCACTCAGTCCCCATGGGTGAGTGCTTTTCATTGTCAAAGCAGGGGTCATGGGTATTTATAATCACACCTAAAAAAGGGGGTGGAGAGAGAAATTTTGCAGTGATAACCACGTGTCTCTAGCACCTGGCATAGTTTTTTGATGAAATGGCATTGCAACCTTTCTGAATTGATGGGGTTAGCATAGAATCACTTTTTTTTTTGCAAGCACTTCCAATTCACAAGAACAGGAAGAATGGCTTCCATCTTATGTATGGGCTTGAATAGCTACTATCTTTGAATCTGAACACTGATAACTCTGAAAAATACACAGTGGAAAAGGAAATTATCTAAAATTTTACAAATAAAAACACATTCTAGGTACTGACATTCATGTTTCAAATTTATAGACTGTTTTTCTGAAATTTTTTTCTACCTAATTCATAGTTTTTTTTGCATTTTGTCGAAGAAACTAGTAATAAATAATCTGATTAACAGTATAAAAGTCTTTCTCAAAATTCAATTTACAGTTTTTGGGCCTTCTATGCACCTGGTTCTCCAAAACTCTTCGGAAGTTTCCCATTCTAAAGATTTGAAGTATAATTTCCTCTTCTCGCTGGCAAACTTTTGAATAAATAATACAGAATAAATAAAAAAACAGGTTCAAATCTCATGCAGGCCAGAACTATTCATTTATTAACAAGTCGACATTTTTTTAAAATTTAATCGCTCAATAAGTCAAAAATTTCCAATTTAATGATGAGTGTTCCATTGAGATAAACAAAAAATTTCTCAAATGTAATTTTTTCACAGATCACGAAAACCTCATAAAATATCTTTAGCTGTGGAATGGTCCATTAAATATGAAGCCGCATATCTAATTTCAATCTCCCCTTCCCCCATTTTCAAAATGGCAAGTAAAAATTCATTTACCTTGTTTCAAGGATTGCCTGATGTTCATTAACCATTAGACTATATGCATTTAGATGAGCCAGACTCAATGTATGGAACAAAGTCAAATATACATGCATCTTTACAAGAATTATGAATAAAACTCCTCCCCAAATTTCAAAGACCATTTCAGTGAAGGCAGAATATATCCAGATGCTGGGTCAATTGAAAATTACTTTCTTGTAAGGCAATCCTGTTTGCTGCACCTCCTTTCCTTTTCCTTCAAACTACACAGAGACAGAAGATTGAGACTGGCAATGCCTCCATACCAATATTCCTTTTCTGTTAGTAAAATTCCGAGTCAAAATTAATAGTCCCGTTGAATTGTTATAAAAAGGTATCAAAATATGGAAATATAGAAAAAATACCCAATAGCCATATTATTGGTTTAAGTTGTTGAACTGGCTCTTGAAAAAAGCTGCAAAGTTTACATCTGAAACGTTACCAAATTGCGGGGTGAGAAAGTCGGAGCATTTTTTTTTTGTCTTATTAAAAAGCTATTTATCTGAGAGGAAAAGCTCAAATTGAAAATTATGTACATTTAAACAGGCCTATAAATGCTACCGAACATTATGATAGCTTGATATATATTTTAAAAAAAAAGGGGAAAAAAAAGCTTAAATTTGGAAATTCTTTTTTCAACTTGAGAGTAAATTTTATAGTTCTATATAAGAATGTGTTAAACAGAAGGAAATGCCTAATAAATTTTTAGACTGATATCTGCATTAATTTTCAAAACACTCATCTCTGTCAAAAAAACAGCTGTTAAAAAATGAACAAGTTTTTTTATTATTATTTGTCCGAGGCTCAAACAAAAATCTTATTCAAAAACTACGATTTCTGATTATGTAATAATTATCAGAACTAAGCGGAGGAAATAAAAATATAGTGGCGACTGGTTTGCAAAAACGTTAAATAGTAGCGTCTCCGAGCGTAACTGTTATCAGACAGTGTCGTGACATGATAAATGAGAAAATAAAATGTTAATTTTAAATTTGATTTCTACTTTTTCTTCCTTCTCACAATTGAGAATTAAAAAACCATCTGAAATCGTAAAACGTTTTAAGAATTTTTTTCGGTCCACGAACAGAAAAAAAAAAAAAATTGGTTGCAAATTTCGTTATTTTTCAAGGACATTTCCGGGGCTCCGAACACAACAAATCCAAGGAGTTTTCAAAGACCATCAGAACGCTAAAATATGTCTTCGATATGGGATAGTATAATGAGTCTTAGTTACTTCCTACAATTTTGGGTAAGACTACTGATCCTCTATATATTTTGCTAAAATCACTTCAACTTTTGAATACTTCAAATCTTCATATTCTACTGAATTGCAAGATACATCATTACAAAAACTCTTAATTCTATTAAACTAGAATAGCATTCTTTGTTTTTTAAACAGTCGCTTGCAATTCATAAGAGCAGGGGGGGAAAAAAAGACTCATCTTATTATAGCAAAAATAGGCTTATTTGGTCATCATAATAAGATCTAACTAACTCATACTCCTGGCAAGTTCATAATTGAGAGGGAAAGGCCAAAACTCTACAAATGAAGGCATACACAAAGTCCTAATATTCTTGAGAGCCAGTCGTAAGGACATTAAAATAAATTGGCCTGATTTTCACCAACTTATTTCCACCAGAAACGCTTTTGAAAATTTCTGTAAATTTATTGTTGACATCTGTAAGCCCCATGTGATACTTTGTGATGCACGGGGATTTTATAAATGTTTCAATAAAAAAAAAAAAATAAATAAAAAAAGAGCAAAATCCTAGTCACAAATTGGTTTTCTCATTTAAAAAAAATGAGAATAAATTTCGTCTATTCCAGGATCCATTGAAAAGTTAGTTTCCCAGAGCCTCAAGTAGAAGAGGGGGGGGGGGGGGGAATCAAGTTTTGAAAGACGATTTTGGGAGCTCTGATGAAGACTATCCGGATTATAAGCTCGTGAAAGCATTCTCCGGTCGTATTCATGCTCTGTTGGGGCAAATAATGTGAGCTATTATTAGGATAAAGAAACTTTTTTCCATGTGCTAAACAATCAGGTTTTGTGGTTGTGGAATTACTATAGATGGCGTTTTGCAATCATATCTCTCATAAGTGGCTTCACATTTGCTGCTGAGCCTAGCACATTAATCAAAATAGTTGGTGAAAAACATTAAGCAATAAATTCTAAAATTCAATACCACTAGAGCTAATATATTGAAATTTAATTCAGGAATTAGAATTCATAAAATAGTTAATGTTATACTTAATTCTCTAGATAAATTTAGGAAAAGGTTAATTTGATTTTCAAAGAGGAAAAAGAATGCATCATATATGAGCAGATTAGATCAGAAGTTTGTATCTACATGTAAATGAAAATTGAAACTATAAAAAATAAATCATCATAGCTTGAAAAAGAAATGCTTACAGAAATGAAGCAACAATCTATTTTACTCAAACTCTAGCAACATATCTAGCAAGAAGGGAAATAAAATTCAGAAATAAGACCTAGAAACAGTTATTCCACTATTTTACATGGCAACTTTCATTATTCCATAGTATATTTCAATGAAATTCATAAGAGCAAACTTCAAGTCTTGCAATACGTATTCAATGACACTATGATATTTCTTTCCCTTTAAAAAAGCACTTTTGCATATGTTTATTCTTGATTTTGTTCTATAAAAATTACAATTGATTTGACACTATGTATAATTTTTAATAACAGCTTTCTTTGAAGAAATGAATAAATTAAGATGGTCAGTAATAAAGAAACTGTTTTGAATACATTCTTCTAAAAAATTTATTAATAATCTGACAATCTTCAATATTGTCTATTTTAGGAGGAAAAAAAATCAAAACAAAACATGGAAATGAAAGGGGAAAAGTACAAAAACATGATGTACATACCAATATCATTTGGGATGCTTTCAAGTTTGTTTTCTTCAAGATCAAGGACTCTCAGCTTTTTAAGATTACCAATTGTTGCAGGGAGCCGTTTAAGCAAATTATTGCTCAAAATGAGAACTTCAAGTGATTGCAGCAACTGAATATCATCAGGAATTTTTGTTAATTGGTTAGTACCCAAATTTAACTCAACCATATTTGTCCATGTTCCAATATCTGCAACATAAAGTTAAATATTCCGACCATAAATATTCATAACATAAAAGGAATAGCCAATTCAGTTAAACTTACTAAGACTCCACCATAAAAATATCACTTTTAATAATGCCAAAAAATGATCATGCTCATGTAGCCATAAATCTCTAAATCGTATCCAAAATTATTTTGAACATGATTTATCATAGCTTTTGATTTTGGTCTATTGAGATAATAAATTTTTAAATTATAATTGAAAGAAAAATGATTTTAGCATCATTTTAAAATTTCTTTTCAAAGAAATCAGTTTGATTATTATTCTAAAATTTTGCTCATTTAAAAACGAATTTTAAAAAAAACTCTTAATCATACAATCAAATATATTAATGAAGTCAGTGGTCAGAACAGAAAAAAACTTGGAAACTAATGCTATAATCAAAATCCTTCCTTGGAAGAAGGCAGTTAACCCTTCTGCTGGCTAGAACAATAAAATTCATTCCAACAAGTTTTACCATAACAGTTGGAACATAGAAAATCATTCTTTGTACAATCAAATATCATTATTTTAGGGAGATTCAGGTGTTAGACAGTCGTTGGTCTTTGGTTTAAATATTGAATATATTGTTCCTGGATGCGAGTGATAAATAACAGGTAAATACAATCATTAAAAATATGAATAATAAATTCATTCATCTTCATTGGGAAATGAACATTTTTAATGAAAACCTTTACAAAATAAAGTACCTATTGTACAACCCCGCTTAAAATGTGAAGGGGAAGAAAAAAAATGAATAGCGGTACATGAAGTGACCCTTTCAGTCAACAGATCAGGACCAAAGTTTGTAATTTTGCTGAGCAGATTACATATCAAATTCCATTCTTATAACTTAATATAATAATATAACTTAATATAATCATGTTTACACAAACATCAATAGACATAATTACTTCTATTTTGCTAGCTTGTATATGGATAAAGACAAAAAGTTTCACAAAGAAAATTGAAAAATTTATTTTTGTAGTTTCAGTTGTCTGAAACATTGATTTTCATCCACATTTAGAAGTTCAATTTCTTTACTCTTAAACCACAGCAATTTTCACAATATCATATTTTGAATTTCTAGATTCAACAGAAACAGATTCAAAACCAATAACTTACCCAAAGGCAAGGAAGATATTTTATTTTCTTTCATGTTCAACTTGTTCAAATTTTTTGCACGTGAAAAAATCCCAAAGGGTATTTTGCTGATCTGATTATGTTCTAAATTTACAGTCTGAAAATATGTATAAAAAGTTATATATAAAATTATATGACAAGTCCATGCATCAGCAACAAAAGCAGATATTTAATGACATATTTAACTTACATATACACTACAAAACTGAGAAGGTCCACCAACAGGATACGATGTAAAACAGTTTCGAGATAAGGTGAGACTTGTCAAATTTGAAAGACTGGACAGCAATCCTTCCTAAAAAAATTATTAGGAACAGTTATTAGAAAAAAAATCCACAAGATGTTAAAAAAAAGCCATATAAAACTTAAACAAAAAAAATTATTCAAAAATTTTCTCAGAAGAAAAATTATAAACAGACAAAACAGAATGGTAAACAAAAATATATTACCAAACTTCAAAAAATCATAAGAAAAATGAAAAATGTATGATCAATTCTTTTACTGATAAATGCATTCTTTTAAAGAAGACAAGTGAAATTATGCTGAGTATTGTGATATGACAATATAAAAAGAAACCAGAATTGCAGAAAAGGATGAGACTTTTATTGTTCAGAAATATTCCCATTATTTTAATTCAGAAAGACATAAAACACTAATTCATTTTTCAAAATATTTAATTGTAGAAATTAAAGCTTTGTAAAATGTTAGATATAATGTACAGTAAATCCCTTAACAGTAGCTATTACTTTCAATGGTCAATTTCATTTGGTAAAGAATTTGACTCGTATATATGAAGCGAAAATAACCGCTAATAAACAGCTAATTAAACTTTTTGGAAAGGCAGAGAAAATCGCCCCAAATTCACTACAATCAACCCCTCATGATCGGTTTTATGATCGGTTTAAAAGAATCACAATATGCTGCAAATGATACACAAATATGTTCATAAATAGTAGTAGTATTTATCAGGGTTTCACTCAAATCAAGAAAAAAAAAAATTCCCTATGTTTTTCTTGTACGTGTACTTAAGATACGGGGAAATGCAAAATATGCTAGTTATAATGTAATTCATATGCTAGTTATAATGTAATATGATTTTAAGGAGTGAAAAAGAAATGGAAGGAAACAACTTGACATTATTTGAAATATTAGCATATTAAAAGAATTGATATTTACATTAAAAAATTCTTCATTTATCATCTACAATTTAGCAAGGCAAAATTTATATGTTACGGGGAAGGGGGGATATATTACCTCTCATGCTTTTTAATTGTAAGTCACAAAATTAAAGACTTGGGTGAAATAAAATTTTTTTTGTCATAATGATTACTTTAAAAACATTACAAAGAGAAATTAGTTTTTATTTATTCATTTTTCCCAATTTATGTATTTGGCCATCAATTTTTGAAGATATTTCATCTACCAGTTCATGGAGCTAATCCTTAGCAAATAAGGTAAATACGGTCTAATTACATTTTTTTTTTTTTACTATTTCACTTTTAGTGAACATACGTGAAAATATTTCCGCTACATCATTGAATGCAATAAAGGGCAAATGTGACGCAACAAGTTTTAATGTCCATAAAAATTCAGCTTTAGATTATTGTTCGGACTAAAATTACTCGGACTAAATGTTGAAATCGGCTCTTTTCGGACATTAAATATGACGTATTCGGATATATAACCTTCCTTCCTTTAGATACAAAGTCTAATATTAATTATGGCTTTTTTTTAACTGACACGCAATTTTGTTTCGCTTTTTTGGCATGACTATAAGGTGCCTGTTTTCCCATATTATTTAGGCTCATTCTTTTCGTACAAAGTAAGCAGTACGCAACAAATGGATTTTGCGGGAGTTTTCGAACCCTTTCAGCAAAGTCAGGATTGATTTTTTTATTAATTCATATTAAATACGGATATTAATATGAATAATTCATATTAAATGCTATTTTAAGCAGCTCACTGTTTAAAAAAATTCTCTAATCTACTCTAAATAACCTTACGTCTCAAATGATAAACAAATCATTCAATAAATTCAAGTGTGAATGACTAATACCGCCGCAATGCAGCCGCAGGTTGGATGTTGCTATTCCAGGCCAGAGAAATGTATTCACACAGTTACAGAAGTCTCACGCATGCTCATTAGCGGCAATTCAGGAATCTCAAGGAAAAAGAACAACTGTCTCAGAAATCGAAACTGTACTGATGCAATAAAAAGGAGGGAGGAGAAAAGGTGCGAGTTTTTGCATTACAAAATCATGAATGATATTTTTCGTTTTTGGACGTGATGACTAAGATCTTTTATTCTTCCGATCTTTAGAGAACGATCTTATTTTTTTTAATGGGGAAAAAATAACTAAGAAACATACAATTCCCAGCATTTTCCCGGTGGCGTGGCCACGCCGATTTATTTTACAGATTTAATTTTCTTGACTATGACTAGCACAAATGGAATAACACGCAATAGATATCAAATAAATAAGTCTGTTTATTAAATTAAAAATTTCAATACAAATAATTCTATTAGCATGTGAATTGTATAAGAATTTTCAGGGAGAAAAAATCCAGTCACACCAATAAAGCAATTCAATGCATATTGCAGTCTGCATAATTAGAAATGTATAACTGGGAGATACAATATATCAATATTTTTCTTG
Organism: Argiope aurantia; assembly: GCA_026543865.1. Lineage (NCBI taxonomy): Eukaryota > Metazoa > Arthropoda > Arachnida > Araneae > Araneidae > Argiope > Argiope aurantia. Next base: position 110,080 of record JAPMOR010046490.1, on the reverse strand, counting down.
TTCTCTTTAACAAAATCTTAATCCTGTATTTTAAATCATTCCTGTTTTATATTAAGAAAAATATTCCAGTTATCCAAAAAATAAATAAATAAGATAAAATTAAAGTGTTGGAATTTCAGTTTTTATTCACATCATGTTTTTGGAAAATTTTACAATATTTAAAAAATATCAAAAATTTAATAAATCAAGATTAGATTTTTTTAAAAATTTCAACCTTTTCTACAGACAATGCAGCGATTTCCCAACCCTCCTCTTACTATCGTCAGAAACAATACGACGGGCAAACGAGTAAAACTATATACAGAACACAAAATAACTAAAAATTTTAAAATTTGGAGCTACATTGAGTCAGGATTAGACTACCAGCGCAATGCTAAAATTCATGGCTGGAAATACAATAGATTTATCAGAATATTGCATTTTTATTTATATGAAGAAAGCAGTGAACTTAGTCCTCTAATCAAGGTTAGGGCCTCAAACAGCTGTCATTTTTAAAAATAGAGCAAAAGGCTATTTTTGCCACATGCACAGTCTTAAATCTCTGAATTATGTCCATGCAAGTTTTTAAGTTTAGACTAGGATTTGAAGTCTTTTTTTTTTTTGTATGTAAGATAATGGGAAAATAGCAAGAAAGTTGCATAATTGATAAAGAACATGATATAAATAAATGATAGGATGAAAATTTTATTCAAGATGTCAAATGGATGTATCAGGAAAAGTCCACTGACTGTTTTAGAATGATTTAGAAGTGCTAGAACAAAGAAAATTCTTTTTTAAAGAATAATGCTTTAATTTTAGAGAAAAGAAATAAATACTTAGGAAATCACTTTTTTTTTCACCATCAGCTTATAGCTAACCATAGGTAGCAAAAAAAAAACCTCAAATTCAAATCACAATTTTACAAAGAGGCAGATGACATCAAAAATTCATATAAAGATTGGATAGAGTATTTTGCAATGCTTTGGGCAGTATACGAAGACAAAACTTTTAATATGAATGAAACTGAGTTGTGTTTCCATGTTTTTATCAACCGAAAATTTCAAATGAAAAATGCATAGAAGTAAAAGACAAAAATGGCAGCCGACTGCATTTACACAATAGTTGTGTAAAAGCAGCCACTGTGAAATAAATTACTGCAGTCATCTGGAGATAACTAGGGCCAAGATTTTTTAAGGAAAAATAGTTCTGACATATTGAAGTTTCATGGTATGCTAAAATCAAAAGACGGCAACATTTTCAGTTTTTGAAAAATGGCTGCTGAAGGAAAAAGGAGGTACAGGAAAGAGAAGTCCTTATTTTATACAGTGCCACTTGTCATGTACAATGCAATACTAAAATGTACACAAAGCAATTCAACCAAACTGATACTATCAATTGCTCTTCATTCTGTTGAATACAACTGCATAACTTCTACCAAATCAGAGGGTGTCTAAATACATTACAATATGTACACAGGACGATTTGTAATTTACATATGAATGTGCTAGTGAGCTAATGAACAAAATTTTGCTGTCAAGTAATGTGAATTGAAGGTGCTTAAAAAAACTAAGATACTATTAAAAGTTTTCTTAGCTGTAAATTTAAAGAAATCAGAGGCAGCTCAATTTATTCTGCGTGTTAGAGATGAATGATAATATATTTCTAAATTTCCTGGAATGGAGTACAATCATGTACATATCAAACAAGATGATTCTGTGGACCTCTGCAGCGGCCATAATGGCAACTGAAGAGGCCTATTGCAAACAGATTCTGCTGAAGGCAATTCGTTAAAAAATTTCAATTAAATCTAGAAATATATGAGTAATTGGTATTATAACTTTCCAGATATCCTTATATTGTATACTTCATATATTAATGCAGATTGAAGGACCTTCCGATGTGGATTTCAACCAATAGCAAGTGAAATTTTCAGTATACAATGGATTTTGGGAAATACAGATAATATCCCACAACAAATGCCAATGATTCAATTTAGAGTTTACTTTTCCAATTAAAAAAGAAAGTTAAAAGAGCTACTTCTTAAAAAAAAACGCGAAAAAGCCCCCCCCCCCAAAAAAAGAAAAAAAATTTTTTTTTTTTTTTTTTTTTTTAATCTTTTAAAAGTAAACTTTAAAATTCCCCGAGTCACCAATCTATTTCAATATTTATTTTGTCTTCCAAAAGTGAAAACCCATCCGAGTGACTGATTTTATTTCATTTGAAATGGAGGGTTCTGTTGCAGTTTCACTGTACTAAAAATAAGCTTAAGTTAAATTAACCAGGCAAATCCCATTCCAATCTAACTGAAGCCATGAGTAATTTAACGTTAGGCCACTGCAAAGCAGATCAATTAGCACAAATCAACACTTGCCGATACCAAAAGACAGGCTCTTTCATATAGGAGACTCTTGAAGAACGTACAATGATTCAGAAATAGAGTTAAGCGATTGCCGAATTTCCAGCATCGCGATAATTCGTCCAACAAATATTAACAGTTCATGGTGCATCTTTATTTCATTATTAATTTATTGCTATTACAAACAGCATCTCTTAATATCCTGACTATTCAGAACGAATATAATTAAAAAGAAATTTTCATCTTAAATTTTAAAAAAATCGTGCCTTTTTTTCAATAAAAATAATTAGAAAATAATTGTGTTAAAAGTCCCTTCAATAAGGTGGGTTAATGTCAAATCAATGTCTGCATTTTACTATTCATATTTCCTTTTTTCAATAATATATATATTTTTTAATTTTACGTTCTTCATTGCTGATTTAGAAAACAGTTTCTCCCATTCTTCATTTAAAAGGGGAAGAAAGAAAAAAAAAAAACACTTCAAACAGGAACAAATAAGTAGTTTTAAAAAAAGCTTGAATTTGATATCTGAAGTCTAATACTTAGAAAAATGTATTCTGTAAATGAATAACAAATTTTTATTCTTACTTTAAAAGTGTTATTGATTAGATTTAATTTAATTAAAATTAAAGAGACTTTCATGCATTTTACCACTTCAAAAATCAAAGACAAGAACTAGTAATTCCAAAATGCACAAAACATGAATAACATAAGAAGTTTAAAGTTTATTCACAAAAACAATGCAATACATTACAAATCTTAGAAAAGGCCTTTTCGTTTAATTATGAAACATGGTGAAGTAAAAGAAAAATGTGCAATTATATATTACCATTACTATAAACTCAAAATGCTTTGTTTTTCAATATTAAAATAATTTGATTATTCCATCAATATTTTGGCAAAGTATATCAAAATGCAATAAAAAGGGGTTATGTAAAAAATATTTAGATTGAAAAATTACCAGTAAATTAATCTTCTACAAAAGATTTCTTATGTCAAAATTATGCTTTCTTTTTAACAATTCAAAACACTGCATACATGAAACTATGAAAAGCACATGAATAAAAAAAGGGAAAGTGGATATTTTTAATTGCCTGGAAATTTGAAAAAGTATAATATATATTCCAATTATATAAAATGAAATAAATCGGAGTACTAAACATTTATCCATTAAAAATAATCTTTATCTTAAACACAAAATAAAATTAATAAAAAATATACTTAAAAATGCTCTTTTTCAATTTCACAAGATATACAACTAAAGAAATAATACATTTAAAAATATAAAAGTGCTTACTACAGAAAAGCATGGAGATTAAAAAGTTTTAAAAATATCAACACACTTTTTACTGATACACAAAACAATGCCTTGATATTCAGTCTTGAAATATTGGTATGCCCGATTCCCGATAGTCATGAAAAATCTATATTTATCGGAAATTCAATCAAGACAGATTGAACACTCCACTAGTTATGAAAGGAGTTGAAAATCTAACCACTAATGGTCAATGTTTAGAAGGCCATTTAATTTCTTTTCAGTCATCCATTTCTGTGTCCCTTAAGGCAAAGGGGAAGGGATCCCCATTCACAAAAAGAGCCTTTACAATTTCAGTTCACATGGCATTACCATTTATATAAAAAACCCATTAGAACTAGTGCATAGCCTACATTATTAGCGTAAAAAGGATTTAATGGCAGACTATTAAGCTTTTGTGTCTTACATTAAAAACGCTTAAACCAATCTTAGTTAATTGTATTATCAAAAGGAAGATCTGAAAGACTTCAAAAGGCTGTTGCATTTCTTTTTTTTTAATCCTAGGTTTTATGAAATGACATACAGTTTCATACATATACTAAATTTTTAACAACAATGCACTCATGAAAATTTCAGTTTCGAGCTGCTATAGTTATAACTTAAAACATAATTTGTAAGCTATCAGTAATACCAATTTTGAATGGCTTTTTTTTAATTCCATGAAACAGTCGCTTTTCAAATCTTAGCTACATTAGTTGTTAAAAATGCATCATCTTGCAGCAAAATATAGTATTTGTATTCTATACTAAAGGAAGTTGTATTTTAATTTGAAATATATTTAATAAGAATATTTATTTATTTATTGGGGTGGGGGCCTTTGTCCCCTTGGCTATTTAGAGCAAGAATAAAAGATAAAAAGTACATATTTTGACAGTAAAAATGTTAAAAAAATTTATAATAAATTATGATATTTTTCAGTTTTTGAAAAATTAGAGCAAAAATTTTCAAAATAAGAACTTTCATTTAAATCGAATTTTACAACAAATTTAGTTTTGCAATTAAAAAATGTATACACACGAGTAAATTTTTCATATGCTACGAAATTTAGACTTATAAAACTAATATAGCAAGAATTAAAATACGTTTTGAAATAGATGACAACAATCTAATACTTCATTTAGAGTATTTGTTGTGAATTTCAAATGTAAATAATTGTATTTTTAATGATAATTGATATTTTAATTGGATCATGATATCTGAACTGGATAAATTCTATAAAAACCATTTTAAATTAATGTTCAGCAGCTAAATAGATGCATTTGGAATCCAGGTATTTGTATGATTTTTAAACTTTATATAATTTTCAATAACTTTATTCATAAAAAAAAAAAACTTCATTATTTTTGGAAGATATTTCGGATGCTTAAAATAAAGCATAAAAAATTTGCTTGAACTGTAAATATACCCGAAATAAAAGAAATACAGGGTGTTTATTTAGTCCCGGACCCATTTTGATGTTTAATAACTCATAAAATAATAAAGATAGATTAAAATTAATAACATAAATGGTTAAATAGACTCAAAAAGTTTCATGACCCTTGTCAATGAACTTCCACGTGTGCCCCCTTCGTCATACGGAGAATATCAAGTCGATAGTCAATTTCACGCCAGGTAGCGGCAAGCATGTCGGCATCCACAAAGCCTATTGCGGTTGTAATTCTGTCTTTTAGGTCATCAATGTTCGACACTCTCCTCCTGAAAACGTTCGTTTTTACAAACCCCCAAAGGAAAAAGTCCAGCGGCGTTATGTCAGGTGATCTGGGTGGCCTAGGAATTGGACCTCCTCGCCCAATCCATCTTCCTGGAAAATGGCCATTCAAAGCAGTACGAACGACGGTACCTCAATGAGGTGGCGCACCATCTTGTTGCAAAAAGACATGTGGCTGAAGCTCTTCTAGGTGTGGAAATACGAAGTTTTCAAACATGTCTAAGTATACGACTGATGAGACCGTCTTTTCTGTAAAAAAGAAAGGCCCAATGACTCGGTCGTGCATTAGTCCGCGCCACACATTAACCTTTGGGGAATCCCTTTGTGCCTCACGGTATTCATGGGGGTTTTCAGATCCCCATATGTGCACATTATGGTGATTAACAATGCCAGAAACATGAAAGGATGCTTCATCGGAGAACATGATGATGCTGATTTTCTGAAGCGCATATTCTATCCTCCTTAGCATATCTGTTGCAAAGGCCATCCTCCTAGGCCTATCGTTCGGTTCCAAAACTTGAACTTTGTATGCATGCAGTCTTGATTTTTTCTTAATAACCTTGTACACCTTCGAAATTGGCTTATTCAATTCTGTTGCCGCTGATCTCACAGAAATTCTAGGATTGTGTAAAAATGTCTCTCGGACACGCTCAACATCAAAATCACTTGTGCAAGGACGTCCGGAACGTTAGTTATCTGCGATACTTCCAATTTCTAGAAAATTCTTTTTCCACCGCAAGATGCTGTTTTTGGATGGAGGATCTTTTTGGTAAATTCTTCTGAAATTTCTCTGTGCTTGCACTATCGATTTGGTTTCTATGAACCACCATAAAATCTGTGCTTTCTCTAGTGGTGAATGCATTCTCTTTAATATCCGCTCGAATAAAACATCACATACAAAAGTACTACATAGAACAAACACATCAAAAGTAAACATAACATTTCAATAGTTGCCAAAAACAAAAGAAAAATGCAATTAATAAGCAGACGATATTTAGAAAAGTACAGATATTTAGACTGGAAAATGAAATTATCTGAAATTAACCACATGCGCAGACGATATTTACAAAAGTAAAAATATTCAAACCTGAAAAGGAAAATATATGAGTTATTCCATCAATAACTGCCATAAGTTTGTTTACATCTTCATTATTTTACGCGCCATTAAACATCAAAATGGGTCCAGGACTAAATAATCACCCTGTATATTTCCTTTATTATACTGAAACGGAAATTTGTTGCAGAAATCTCAGTTTTAGGAACAGAAAACAATTTCAAAATAGCATGCCTAAAGCAAATTTTTATATATTAAAATATGGTAGTATGTCAAAATAACAAAAATTACGTACAAAAAACAATAAAAGGCAACAAAATTAATAATTTAAATTTTCATCAAATTTTGTGCTATTTCTGTTTTTTGATAGGTGGGATTCACACAAATAGACATGATTGAAATTCCAAATAAACAAAAGTTGAAGCATCGAAACATTGAGAAATATCAATTTACTGCAACTAAAATTAATCGTGAAATGCCTCATGGTCACGACATCGATGAATGCATTTTTTGTGACAAATCGAAAATTTCCATAACCCTATATAAAAGTCAACAGCAAAACAGCGAGAAGATACCACTATACGCACTCCCAAAAGTTTAGCTAAATATTTTACAAACAAAAGCAATAATCTTTAAGAGGAGAAATCAATTTATTACACAAACACGTTTTATTATGAGTAATTACACTCAGAGCTATTCAAAATCTTAAACTTACGATATTTTGTAATGAAAATGAAACGATAATTGAGCAGTACTTACAGGTAATTCTGCTATGTTATTATTTTCGACATTGAATTCCATCATATTTACACACTGACTAAGAGATTTTGGAATTTCAGACAACTGATTGTACCTACAAAGAAAACAACAATTACATCAAAATGTTAGAAAATCTAACCATGCTGTATATCATCATAGAAATAGCATTCGCAGATTACTATTTTGGGACAGAATTGAGATGTTGTAAAGTTTCTTTTGGTTGCCTAGTCTGAAATCTGCTGTGGTTACATAATGCAAAAAATAGTTTTTATGAAATTAAAAAGGGAAAAGTTTTAGATGTCAAATATAAAAGTTATTTAGATTGAATGCAAAGTTCCCTTGACAAATATTGCTGCTAATTTCAAAAATACTTAAAATAATAACCAAAACGCACGTTAATTAAAAAATACCAACCTTAAACCAAGGCGAGTAAGATTTACCAACTTTCCCAAAGTTTCAGGAATGTCTGCCAATTCATTGTGATGAACATCTAACGTTGACAACTGTGTGCAATTTCCAATTTCTGAAAATATATAATGATTATATGCTGTAATATAATTATTCCAAGGGTATGCTTTTATGTATCATAAAAAATGAAGCCTTTTGCTCATTGTTTACTTTCAGAAACATAATATTTTGAGTTATTTTAGTTAGTTGAATGAAAATTTAAAAAGTTTTAGGTTTATGCACGGTAAGTAACTCACCAGGAGGTAAATGCTTCAAATGATTATTAGATGCCTCAAACGTTACCAGCTGAGTTAACTTCCCAATACCAGCAGGCAGGCACTGAATTTTATTTTCACGCAGGCTCAACATAGTAAGATTCTACAAAATAGAAATCGCACCAATTTTGTATTAATTGTTTCGTAACTAAAACAAAAGAAACGGTAATAATAAAAAGTATAACTTACAGTCAGATTTGAAATTTCTTCTCCAACATAACGCACTCTGTTAAACCTCAGGTATAAAGTGACTAAAGATGTAAGTTTATACACCACTTCAGGTATCTGCGAACAGAAATGTTTTTAAATTATGCAAGAGATTGATGTTACTTAGTTCTGAATATTAGCTTTCCCAACATTGAGGCCTTTAAAATTTTTAAAATAGAAAGAGAAAGCATTTACTCTACACAGAAATAGAAAACTTTAAAATAGATTAAATTAAGTCAAATTGTTTGCAAGTCAATTTAAATAATTATACTTTAAATATTTAGAAATGAACACTATTTCTTCAGAAACTATTTCCGATAAAGAAAGTTATACATTAAATCTCCCATTATCTACAGCAATACAAAAATTTTGCCCATATTTTTTAGCTGTGTAAGCAATATCTATGTTAACATGTGTTTTTGCTTGGGTGGGTAGGGGATTATGGGTAAGGTGCATTTATAATCATCTAAATAAATGAAATCAATTTTACTAAAAAGGTATATGTATGCAATGTTGGGATATTAATGAAAATTTTTTTTATCTAGCCTGACCATTAATTAAATTTTATTTCATCATTAATAACAAGTTCCTTTAATAAATAATCAGTTCACTGCAAATACATTTCATTTCATACAGTGACAAAAAAAACAAAAACAGTGACATTCCCAAATATGAATTGATATTTAATATTGTATAACATACAATTTATAAAATCCATTCATTCCTCCCCCTTTCTTAATGAACAATTCTGAGTGAAATATTCATCATTAATATTTTTCAGAACGTAGCTAAACAGTCATTCAAGAAAACAGAATCTCGGATGGGATGACCTGTGTGTATTTGCAAATTTACATCAAAAAGAACCTTAACAAGACAAAAGACCGACATCCCTAAACAATGCAACAATACTTTAGATCGATTCTATATGAAGATTAGTGCTTCTTTAAATTTTTAAAAATTCACAAAAAATCTCAAAATCAGAGGAGAAAAAAATGATGGAAGTCGGAGAGAACACAAAGCATTATAAAATCACTATTTGCATCACTATTTGTTCATCCTTTAAACACAAATCAGATTTCAATACCTTTCCCCTAACTTTAAAAAAAAAAAAAATCAAAATAATAAAATACTATTAAATTCTAGAAAAAAAAATGAGAAAAACTTAGTTAAGAAGTAATTTTAAAAACTTCATATTATATTTTATATATAAACACACACACACACACTGGTGTGCAAAACTTAAGCAATAATGTAAATTTTAAACAGGTAGCCATGAAATTGCAGAAAAGGGATTATTGCAATCAGTACAATGAATACGCAATTCAGTAGAAAGATGATGTGTATGCAAATGTCAGGAACAAATCACAAGCGACGCGAGTGTACTCAAAACGCGTGCGTTTAAAGACTGCTGTAAGTGCAAGAGTTCTTTCGTGAAATATGGCTAGAATTCACCTGGATGACTTCACACGTGAAAGAAAGATCGAAAAGCTTGAGGAAGAGCGCAGTTTGACAAGTGTAAATGAAGAGTTCGGAATCAACAAAAGTGTCGTTTTGCGCGCTTGGAAGGCCTTCCAAACCATAGGTATAGTTGTTGGAAATGTTAGTGGTGGCCGCCCTAGGAAAACTGCGGTGGATGACCGATATATCGTTCTGCAGGCGAAAAGAGACCGATACTGGTCAGCAAGCGCTACTGCTCAGCAACTGTGTACAGC